>VZTR01015053.1:0-64623 GCA_013400775.1 Chaetops frenatus | reverse complement strand
CGAGTCAGAGACTCCTCGGAGGACAAAGTAGGTGGGAGGAGAGAGAAAAGAGAGTTTAAAAAAAAATCACAAAAGAGAGAAAAAAAAGAAAAAAAAAAAAAAAAAAAAAAAAGAAAGGAAACGATCTCTAAATTATGTTAATCCGTGAACATTGGGGACACTTTGGATTTTTGACCCTGGCAAAAGTGATCGCTCCGGCATAACGTCATCTGCTGCTGTCAGTTTTGCTACCTTGTGCATGTGTCAAACTAAACACGTTTTGAAGATCAGAAATATATTAGAACAAAACTAAACAAAACAAATAGTAATAATAATAAATAATAAATCCTTGGGGCTGGTCTCCATTAAAGATGACATTTCTTTGTTGCCAACAGTATTATTTCACTGCCATGAATCTCTTCCATCACTGAGGAGCTGCTGCTGCTGCAGAACTGGTTTGAATTTAAATGTGGAATTTCAGATCTGAGGCAAGGCAGGTTTTTATTTTCCTTCTTTTCTTTCCTAAAAAAAAAAAAAAAAAAAAAAANAAAAAAAAAAAAAAAAAAAAAAGAAAAGCAGCAATAACAAAAAAGTGTGTGTTTCAAATGGCTATGTCTTTTGAAAGGAGAAAAAAAGAGAGACTAAAGTTTACTAATTGTTAGTGATAACTTGAAAGATGGGAACAATAAGAAATGCACCTGTTTTACCAGAATTACCTGAACTCAAAGAGATGTATTGTGCCATAGAAACAGGTCAATTTTTCATTTTTTCCCCCCAAATGCCTAGATCTTTGAATCAGAATCTCACTGTTTTACAGGATGTAGGAAGAATGGATTATACAACAAAGATGGACATATGGTTTTAAAGGCATAATACTGATGCAGCATTAATTTTAGTGAAATGCAATTAAGTGCAGTAAAGTGCAATACTGTAAATATTATAGATTAAAAAAAATAGCCGTACTTATTCTGTTAATAACCAATTCCACAAGATCCATAACTTAAATCCTTTATGCTCAGACTGGTGCATTGCAGCTCCTTGCCAAAATGACAGTCCGAGCCTTCTATGAATGGATAAAGTTATATGTATCACATACGGGAAAAGGTAGATACTATGATTTCTAGTCAACCTAATGTGCCATATTTCTGGGAAGCAAGCTGAAAGGTCTCTATGACACTTTCACATGATTTTAAGTAAAAAAACAAAACAACAAACCCAAACAAATTAAAACAACCCATAGAAGTGTTCTGTAGAAGAGGACAGTTTCAATATTTAGCCATTTTAATTTTTGCCTGTGATTTGGAAACCAAGTATTAAGCTTATGCTTAAGTAAAGTAACTACTACAAATCCAGCAAAGATGGAGAGCAGGGAAGTCCTTTAAATTATATTAGCAAAGTGTCTGGATTTAATGACCCTCCTCCCCAGTTTTACTTTATCTGTTATTCACTTCTAATTGGGTTTGGGTTTTTAAATTTTTTTTTTAAATTTTCATTGGGGAGGAGAGAAGAAGGTACAAATAGTGGTCTTGTCTTCATCTAACAAGATAGTTATTTGTTACCTTCACTACCAAGGTCTGTGTTGATGGAAGGTTGTCCTCTGAATAGCACCATTATTAGGCCTGCTTTTTATGTTTCGTTTAGCAATCCATTACTAGTTTTGGCTTTTGCTGATATTTATCAAATCAAAATATTACTATAGGACAAAAATTCATGCTTAGGATAATTTTTAGAGACTTCTCTTCTTTTTTGTGTTTTGGGTTTTTTATCTCCTTCAAATTTTGATATTTTCTACCAAGCAAAATTCCTGGAATGTCAAAACCGTACCAGTTCCCTTCTATTTATTATGTGAGAAGTAGTTAATATCTTGGATTTGCTGGGGCTGATAAAAATTGCCTGCCTTTTTTTACCTCTCTGTGAAAGTCTAGTACTTTTTTAAAGCAAGGCCAAAATAGTGAGGTAGCATTACTTGTTGCTGAGAAATACAGACCAACTCTCAGGCAATGAACAATTTTGTATTGAAACAAAAAAATTGTCTAGAAAGTAAAATGTTATTCATGATGATGTATGAAATTCTGGCTAAAACGAGAAATATTTGGAGTGGTTCTAGCACTTCCAAAATGCAGATCTGAAAAATAATAAACATTACTACAAAGATGGTTTAGGCTATGGTAAGTAACCTATTGTACTGGACACCCACAGGCATCAAAGGAGAATTAGGTACATGGTGTTGAAGACCAAAGGCATAGAGCTATCGACTGAATGGGGACTGCTTGTTATCTGTACCTGTAATCTAATTGTTAGCCTTTCAAATCCTCTTTTGAGAATTTGAGAGAGGCTGACATGATTTTTTTGCAGTCTCGCACTGGACTTTCAGAAAGGAGTGATTTTTGCCCTCAAATAATTCCATAGAGTGAACTTGTTCAAGTTGTGGGACTGGGATATGAATTTTCTCAGACTAAGTGAGATACTAAGAAGTGCTACCAATCTCAGTGTTACAGGATACACATACAGTATGCACCCACCTTGTATGGGGAGGAATAACTTTCTGCCTTTTTTGTTCTACTTGATACAAACATGGCAAAAAATGCCTGTAGATTTCTCTCAGAGATTTTACTTCTTTATGGTATTCAAAACACAGCAGCAACATGAATACAATTCCCTGCTAAGATGGAACAAAGTTGGTAGTGTAGCATACATCTTTTCAGAATGAAATAATCTTACTTTTTTCTGAGTACTTTCAATGGATGCCTCATGGACAGTCTTGCTCTCTGCCACAGAAGGGAAAAAGGTGGCAAGATTTATCAATTCAGCCTGCTTTGAAAGAGGTACCACAGCTCAGCCTGGGGAGAGGGGCAGGTTGTTGCTGGGAATTGACCAAGGTGCTTCATGCTGCTCTTGCTTTTCATTTAGCATGAAAGGAAATGAAAAGGTGCATTGTGTAGGGGTTGTTGCCAAAACTGGTTCTGCTTTGCTTTCTTGAACGGGCCCATTGCATTAGTAGGGGTATAAAAGCTTTGCCTTGTTTTGGATGATGCACGCAGGTGACCTCCTCTTCTTGTCATCTTTACATCATTGGGAAGAAATGAGGCATCCTACCTGGCCTACCATGTATTGGACTGTACTTTTCTCCAAGAGTAAGTCACTGTGGCTCCATCCACCATGGGGAGTTCCAGTGATCCATACAGGTTGAGAATTTGGACCAAAGCATCTACTCCATCTCTGTTAATGTGTGGTCTCTTTTTGTTTGTTTGTTTGTTTTGTTTTTGTTTTTTAATTGTTTTCTTATATAGGTTGAAGGTTGAAGATAACATAGTCATGGTCCTGAGGTGCTTATTAAAGTTTAAAAGTATTGTAATTGTTTGAGATTCTAAGGCATGCCAAGCCTCATTTGCTGTCCACCATCATCTAGCCTGATCTTTGTGTAATTTTTTATTTGAGAAGTGTGGGATGTCCAAGATTATCAAAACAGCAACCACTGAGCATAATTTCCTTGGAAAAGCCTATGTGGATTGCTAAAGTATCTTTCTCAGAAGATTTGTCTGGTATTTGGAAAATAACTTGAATGAATGCCAAATGAATAATGATGTTTATAAGCAAGACTATAAAAAAGGCTTCATGCCTTAAATGGGGCTCTTTATAACAGAAAGAATAGATTATGTTGTTTTTTTTTTTTTTTTTTTTTTTTTTAAACTGTCAAATACGTTAAAGTACTTCACTCATTTGTGCCAAAATAGCCAGTTGACTCCATGGCTTATTTTTATTGACTTGAAAGTATGTGAAAAAAATTATACTGAAAGTTTTTTTGCTTCGTAGGGTCATATAGATGTAGTGACATTTTGGTTAATATCATAATACTTAGCACTTATGTAATGTTTATTTGCAAAGCACTGTATAAATGTCTATTATTTAATCCTCACCCATTATGAACTCGGTAAGTATTATTGTCCCCACTTTGGTAGAAATTAAGGCATATAAATGAAGGGCCGGGTTCCATCACCCATTCTCAGCACTGAGTATTATTACTTTTGTTTTTGTAATGTAGCAGCATCCCCCAGATCATAATCTGGCGTGAACTTTGTGGTGGTAGACACCCTTTTACATAGCCAGGCCTCCTTGAAATTTAAACTCTGTATCTGATTTCAGCAAAAGTTTTAAAGGGCACATTGAATGTGTTTTGGAGTGTTAGAATGTGCCTGTGAGTTATTTCCACAGAACATGAAGTTACTGTCCAATTCTCTGACTCTGTATGTCGGTGGGAATTTTGTTTATGACTCAATGGGGCTGGGTTGTGTCAGTGCTAAGACTAAAACCAAATTTCCAAGTTCCCAACAGCAGGCAAAAATTGCTAGGAAAGTCTGATTTCCAACTTCCCCTACTATAAATTTTTCACACAGACCAAGTGTACAGATGTCAATTCTTTGCATGCTTTATCTGCTATGTCTTTTAGTCCTATGTTTGCTTATAAAATAATAATAAGACATGATTTTGAATTGACATAACATTGACACATTGGGACTGTTGACTCAAATCAAATAGACATACAGTACTAGAGAAATCCAGATCCCTAAGGCAAACCCAGGTTATGGAATTTTTTTTTTTTTTTTTTGTGATGAATAATACGCATGTTTTCTGCTTGTTTAAATGTGCTAGGCAAAATAATTTTTTTTTAACAGATAATTTTAGTTTTTGGAGGCATTATTGCTTTGGAGATGGCAGGCTTTTTTCCCCTTCAGTTTGGAAAAGTTTCAAAGTATAGGAAGAATAGATTACACATCTTTCTTAGAAATGTGTTTATTTTTATAATATCTAATATCTAATGATCCAGGTGGTGTCCTTGTAACTGCTAATTTTACTTAACCCTAAAGTGCATATAACTGATATGGTTGGAAATTTTTTTGTGTTCCTGTTTAAAAAGGATGGTTGAAGTGCCCCACTTCTCATCTGAAAGCAACCTTCTTGCCTCACTATGTTGTTTTCTTTCCCTGATGTGACAGCATTTTCATGGCAAAAAAGTTTCCAAACAGCTGTGAATAACATGGCAACAGCTTCTCCTTTGGTCCACTGAAAATCTCTACTGCTTGCAGTTAGATGTGATAGGGCTGGCGAAGGGCCTGGTATTGCTTGGAAACTAAAACAAAAAATAAAACGAAATGTGATTTGCTACAGAGTGTGATCTCCTCTCCTTCAGAGATGAATAGAGCCTTCTGCTTTACGCCTCATGCTTCTTGTAAATGGCATCTCTAAGTCACTTCTTTAAAAGGTCTAACATGGGCCCTGTCAGTGTAATGCCATGGCTAATTTTATATTGGTTTTTTTGCTGGCTGGCTCTTCTAGCCAGGTCAGTGGAAAGCCATAGGCTTTGGTGTTTGAGGCATTCTTCAAAAGGGGTATGAGGCCTGATATCCCTAAAATTCTTTCTGTTAGACAGATTTGATGCTAAAAGTTGGTGCCTAATTTTAGTAAATTTGTTAATTTCCAATAAATAATTGAAACATAATGTAGTTCATACGTGTTATATTGCAAATTGATTTATAACTAAAATCAGTTGAAGAATGTAGAAAATATCAGATTTTGAAGTTGAAGATATTTATTGAAAGACAATACATTCATGAATCCAGGCATATGGTATGTATTAATTACATCAAAGACAGGCAAATATCTCTTCCTTTGTATTAATGTATGTGGATGTTTTATTTATTTTTTGTTTGAAAATTCTAAATGTGTATTATTTTAATTATGTTGAGTGTAAATTTGACAATGCTTTGCATTTATTTTTATATTTTAAAAACCTGTTGCTTTTGCAAAAATATGAGCTGCCAGTATGATTTGCAGTACCATAGCATTATTTTGGTTGTGTACTCACAGTGTGTCTGATTTACAGACATTTCAGGGATTGCTAAAATGAAACAAACAAACAACAATCTTCAAATCCAACTCATCTTAAAAGGTTGTACCCCTTTGCTATAGCGGAAGAGAAAAAGAAATGAGCAAACAACCTTTTTTTAGGTCTCGATTATGCCAGCATGCTCCGACATGAATTCACCAGACATGTTGAGTTTCATTTTTGGAGTGTATTATGTTGAATCACATGACATGAATGTACATCTTGTAAAAGTGAGATATGAATAAACTTATAAATATTTGTAGTCATGTGTTAATGGATACACAGAATAACTACTACCGAAGGGAATGTGAATAACAAGTTATTTCCCCTTGTTAAAATATAGCTTTTTCTTCTATATTTAATACTTTTTCAAGCACCGTATTTGCTTTCTCCTTGCAAGGAATCAAAGCTGTGCATCTTATTCTGTAGCCATTTTATTTCATGTACAAGTCTCTCATTGGCTTTTATGCAAGTTGCGCAGAGCAAATCGTAGCTTAGTGATGATTAAGTAGAAGTTACTTTTGTACCCATCTAATAATAATAATAATAATATGATTTTTTTTTGGTTTGGTTTTGTTTGGTATCTTATTTTTTTAAAGGGATAATAATTTTTCCCTGGTGTCAGGAGGAATAAAGGAGCCCTCATAGTGGACAATTCTAGGGTTTGTATGTGATGGCTCTGATCTCTTTTCTGCTCAAATCGATAGGAAAGGCACTACATCAGACTTTTATTTTTCAGACTATTAAGGAGTGTTTTTCATGTCCCTGTTGGTTGGTATATTAGATGTAATTTTCTCCTGTAGTTTTATTCTTTCTAGTGGTAATCCAGCATTCTGATCTTGAAAAGTGTATTTAGGGGACCCTTTTTCTCCCATGTGTCATTTGTTTCTTCAACAGCAGCAAAGCAAACTGTGTTGATTGGAAGTCTTTGTTAGGTCTGTGAATCAGGTTCTAAACTTCCAAACTAGTCACAAGGGTCAGGTTAGATTTGTCTTGTTTGAAAGTCAGTTTATCTGATACATAAGTGGAATTTAAACTTTATCAGCCTTATGATAAAGGATGGCTTCATATCCCAGCCTTTTCCACAAGTCCTCCCAAAATCTCTTTATTCTTTCTTGTCAGCACCTGGCTGTGTATGCTGAAGTCAGAACGTGTACATGGCTTTTCCAACCTTGCATTTTCTGCAAGTATTTGCATTTATTGGAGTTCTGACATGGAACATAACTTGAAAGCAGTTGGTGGAATATTCCCACATTGTGATTACTGTTTTTCTTGAAGCCAACACCACAAACTGACATCCTGTTTTTCCTGTCAATAAATATGGAAGAGATAGGCTATTATAAGAAAATTTGTCCTTCGTTTTTGTAGCTCAAAGATACATGGGCATTATATGGCTGTCAGTAGTACATACTGTAAGACTTATCAGAAAAAAATACAAAGTATAACAGTGTGTTGAAATATTAGCTTCACCAGAAGATTGTCCTCCAGCCATTTATGAACAAATATGCTTTAACTCTTTTATTTTTTGTCTATTTATACTCATTTTACATGTTGAAAAGAGAGATAAGTTCTTTTGGCAATTTGGTTGTTAGGAAGAGAATTATTTTCCTCTCTGTTTTTATTAATTAGGATGTTTTTTTCCAGTGGCTTCTTGTTTTATTGCTTTCTGAAATCATTGACAGTTCTGAGGGAAGTTTCCCCTCTGTTGTCTTTGGGTATATTTTTTCTTCTTCTTTGCAGGAAAAATTATTTTTAATTCCAAAAAAATTTATACTTTGACCCTTTAGCCACCAGCATTTTTGGCTGCTGTCTCTAGATTTAATTGAATAAAAATAAACATAGTAACAAATTCCTCACAAATTTTCAGTAACATTTCCTTTCTTTCTTGAGTAACTTTTCTCTTAGACTCTTATTTTTTGAACTGAAACATCTGAAAAGAAAATTATGAGGAGCTACACAGGAAACAGGATTGAGTATCTGCTGGCATGAATGTCCTTGAACTCTGGAAATTTTACTAGTATATGTGGTTCAGTCCTATGCTGCCTGCATATCCAAAAGTCCAGTTAGAGATAAATCTGTATACTCAAGTCTACAGGAGCAACCACAGAAAGACATTCAAGGACCACATGTAAATTACTAGAGATTGGATAACAGAACAAAAGGAAATGTATATAATTTCATTTCCCTGAATCAAATACTCAGACTTCATTACCTGTATGATTAAGGGTAATGATCCTACTCTTACATTTAATTGCTGGTTTATAATTGCTACCAAGAGGCTATAAAACTACAAGGTCAGAAAATTGGATCCAAAAAAAGGGACTTAATGCCTCACTCTAAAGTTAGATTTCAGAGGAATTTAAGCACTTAGTTCCAAAACCTTAACACAGGCCTCTTGGCTACTTCTCAAACTCTATCAAAGCCTGAGGGCCGCGGGTCCTCTGGTTCCACATTTAATTTCTCCATGTGCCTCGTGTTCTACTTGTGTGTGTGCCTAGCACCTGACAGATCTCTGTGGCTGGTAGGCTTGCTCCCTTCCTAGCCTGACTGAATCACAGAAATTAGGCATCTGTTTCATTTTGCTTGTCTTCAGATGTTTCCAATTCAGTCAGCCACACCAGAACTTGTCAGTGGAAGCAAACAGATACTTTAGGCAAATAGACCTCTGGTGAGTATATTAAGGTGTACTTTAGAAGACTAGCTCAGGTGTAGGCACCATCTCTGTAGACATCTCTCTTTGGGCAATGTCCAATTCCATGACCAGCCTCTTCCACATGCTTCCTTTTGTGTGTCCTCCCCTGCACAAAGGACAGTGGCTCCACTTCTTTGTTTTCTTCGGAGGGGAAGATTTCCTTTTGCACAATGACTCAGTGACTAATATATTAGCACAGGACTCCACAGTCTGGGTTTTCCTGACTTTCTTTCTCTGAAAAGATGGAGTAGCTGAAAAGTTAGTGCTCTTGATCCTGGAGAAATACTTTACAAAACAAGGTAGACACAGATTACTTGGGCATAAGTGTAGCCCAAGACTGCAGCTGATGCCACTTTGATGGCACTGCTGACAAATGACCTTTCTGCTAGGATTTTCAGTCTAGCTTGTTTCCCTACTGTGGTTTCTGATATTATAGTACACTAAAGAGCAAATTGCTTTTTTACGTGGTTTTTTTTTTTTTTTTTTTTTTTTTTTTTTTTTTTTTTTTTTTTGGTGGGTGGGGGGAAAGAATTATCTTATTGCTTTCCCTAGGTAGGGCTCAATATGGTATTTAAATATTTCCTAAATATATCACCTTTGCACTATAGACTTCCTAGATTTCATGGAGTTTCCAATTTTCCTCTCTTCCTGGTTACAAAAAGACCTCTTCAGATGAGAGATTTAGATGTACTCATTCACAAAAGCATTAAAAAGCAAGTCCCTCAAAACTTGTCAGAGTTTTAATTGCCACATATGTAGCCTTAGAGTCTCTAATGAAGCAATCCCTTGCGGTTCCATCTACCATGTATGTTCTTGCCACAGGACCCCTGCTGCTGTTGCTGCATGAGGTAAACCGCTCAAGGAATGTGCTGGGATGTGTAGAGAGGGAAGACGTCTTGTAGGAGCAGTCTTCACTTGCCACAGTAGGTGTCTGTATGTAGATGATGAAGGAAAACATGGCAACAGGTGTAAGTTTAGCTTTATCATCTGCACAGTTAATGATCATGCAGGAGAAGTGGATCTAGCCTGCTGCAAGATACTTCCAAGCTGATACACTGAAGGCAGCCAGACTCTTCCAGGATATCACTGAATGTGTGGCTTTCTGTTTTCTGGGTGTTAAAGTCACAAGACCAGGAATATGATTTACAGGAATGCTCAGAGCCGACTGTGGCGACTCTACTTAACACAAGCCATGTAGGTTTGGGACCTCAGGGGAGGAGCCAGCATTATGTGGCAGAGTAGATTCATGCAATATACCTCTGATTTACTGTTTTACATCAGGCAAATCATGGTGTCTCTGCTTCAGTCTATAAAATGGGTTTAATGATGCTCTCTTAATGTGTACATAGGAATGACACTCTTCTAGTGTGTACATAGGAGGATTGTGACCATAACTTCATTAATCCTTATAGTACACTGATATACTAGTTTTGGGAGCATCAGCACAAAACCCATGAGGCAACAAGTAACTCTGTATTCAATGCAATGTTCAGAGGATGTGCAGTAAATAAAGCATGAGGATCAAGAGAAATACTGGGCAACTGTTGTATTCACTGAACAGTGTGCACTGAATAAAGCTGGGGTCCTGTTGCCAAAAATAGAATTATATAATTACAGAACATATCATAATGTGTATACACATGGGAGTAGAATCCAATTGCACAGTAAATGCCAGCAGTGGCACTTCCTGATTTTTGACTGTTTAATGAATTGATGGACACTTATTTTTTTCAGCTTTAAGAACCTTTTATTTCAACATTTACACACATGATGTGTATAGTTCTCCCTTTTCAAATCAAAAATAAAAAGCTGGACAGCATACACTGTAGTCCCGTACTGGGACACTGGACTCTCTTCTGAAGTCTAGAGGTCACTTGATTCACAAAAGAACCCACGCTCATGCAAAAGATGGTTACCGTGTCTGAGGCTTCCACAGGACCTGGGCAAATGGGACTTCTGAAGGGGTGTTGAACTCACTGACACCAAACATACAGAAGTTTCCATTTTAGGGGGATTTGAGCCCACTGATATGAGGGATGGTTGAGGGAAAGAGCTTTACAGCTTCTTCTAATTAGAAAACTGTTAGGTGGTAGGTTCCCAGCTCACATAAGCTTACAGTGCAGCCTGAGTCTCTGTGCAATATTAAATTATAAAAAAGACTCACGGATAATAATTGTGGCCAACAAACTGCATTCACCTTAGACAAATTTGTATTTTTACTTGGGAAAATTAATCCCAGTCCCCTTTTGTTTTCAGCCCATCCAGATATATCCCAGTGTGACCCATACATTGTGAAATGTTCTCCAGCATCACTTGTGATCTAGTGTTGAATATATAAATGTTCAGGATGTAGAAAACTCTAGTCTGCAGGCAGAAGCTAGACTAGCTCAAAGCAAGGGGAACAGCTGGGAAATACAGAAGCTGGACCAATTTGAAGAGGTTTCATTAGATGTGCAAGCTCTAACCTGGCATTACAGGGTGAAATGAATAAATATTTTATCACCAGTTGACAAATGGGGGCTTTTCTTGAGGTCTAATTAAATTTATTTTAGATCATGTTTGCCAAGGACTACTTGTGTTTGGATATTTGTGGATGAACTGACTTTTCTCTATATCTGAGCTTTTGGACTATTGTTTATGACAAAATGTTTACAGGAGATGCCAGCCATTAATGGAGAAATTGCTACTGCTCCTCCTTTAGTTACTGTCTTCACTATAAAAGGAAGGCTGTGGTGTTCATAAAGTACTGAACCATTTCTCAGTGTGGTAGAATTAGCATAGAGTCTGATTTTTGGGGAATCTTTATTTCTGGGACCCTGGTATTTTTTTTAGCATTTGAGACTTGCACTTTTGCAGGGGTGCATGGCTTTCATTGGCCAGTGATGGGCAGACATATTTGCTGCTGTAGATAGAGGTCCATGCCTTTGGAAGTTCAGCTTGGAGAAGTCATGGGAGCCCTTTTGCTTATCAGAGAAGCACATGATTCATGCGTCAGTGGCTTGCCATGGTTTGTCCCCTTCATCCTTATTGCTAAAGGATTGGGTATGGAGCATTTGGAAATCTTGTGTTTGGAAACAAGTCATGTCTGGGCCTGGAATGGTGTCTAATATATTTTCTCTCAGAAGAGTTCAGCATTTTTTTCACAGAGAAGAAGAGGGAAGAGATTTTTTTACCATGAATATTTTCCTGAATAAATTATACTCCAGAAGATGTTGCGAGATCTGGTTTAATTTTGATGAAGAAGAATGGAAAATAAGCAAGAAAATGCTGTTGAGTTAAAATCACTTACCTCCTTTAAATGTGTAAATTCTAGTTCTTTGTCAAAATTATATCCATCTTAGGAACTGAGAAAAAGCAGGTTCTCAGGCCTGATACTGTAAATGTCTTTTTCTGGGCCTCATTCACTTTACCTTGGAGCCTATGACTTTTACTCTTGCAGAAAGGCATAACTTCTCCTGACAAGTGATAGTTCCTCTCAGATTGTTTTAATAGCTTTAAATTTATCTACATTTCTAGTTCACAGGATCATAGAATCATATAATGGTTTGGGTTGGAAAGGACCTTCAAGATATCTAGTTCCAACCCCTCTGACATAAGCAGCAACACCTACTAGACAAGGTTGCTACAAGGCTCAATCAACCTTTGACTTTGAACACTTTAGGGATGGGGAATCTTCTCTGGGCAACCTGTTCCAGTGCCTCATCAACCTCACAGAAAAGAATTTACTCCTAATATCTAAACTCATTCAGTTTAAAGCTCTTACATCTTGTCCTGACACTACATGCCCTTGTAAAATGTCCCTCCCCAGCTCTCTTGTTGGCCCATTTCAGGTACTGGAAAGTGTTATAAGGTCTCTCTGGAGCCTTCTGTTCTCCAGACTGAACAACTCCAAGTCTCACAGCCTGTCATCTTAGAAGAGATACTCCAGCTCTCTGATTATTCTTGAGGCTCTCCTCTGCACTTGCTGCAACAGGTCCACATCCTGCTTATGCTTGGGGCCCCAGAGCTGGATGCAGCACTCCAGTTGAGGTCTCACAAGAGCACAGTGGGAGAATCACCTCCCTTGACTTGATGGCCACACTACCTTTGAAGCAGCCCAGGCTTTATTTGGCTGTCTGGTCTTCAAGCTTGTGTTATCTGTCATGCTGAGCTTCTCCCCAGTGAGCATCTCCCAAGTCCCTCTCCTCAGGGCTGCCCTCAATCCACCTTACAACCATCTGTTATTTGTGTTTGGCATAGCTCCAACCCAGGTGCAGCACCTTGCCCTTGTCCTTGCTCACCAGCTTTGCATGGGCCAATCTCTCCAGCCTGTCAAGGTCTCTTGGGGTGGCAGAGTGAGTTACTTGGTGTTGCTTTACTTCTTTTATATGTATACTTGCTCCATAGCCAATTTTGTTTGGTAACTGTAATCTGTAGGAGTCTTTCTTTAAATAAGATAAAGCCAGATTGCATAAACTTTCACAGTTTTCTGAAAAAGGGTGATGGAGGTCCCTCACTGCCAAAGCAATACTGAATTTTGAAAAAGTAACAACCATACTGTTATCACACACCACAGCACAGATAGGTCACAAACTAGTCTAGTCTCAGCCTTTCACTTGAGCTGTAATTATGAAGTTTATAGGGCCTAGCAAGATATACCTCCTTGATGCAGGTGTCTTTATTCTCACATGAAGGGAGAGTAATGCTAGCTAGGATCTGTAACCTATTATAGAACACTATCATGTATTGCAAATAGACTAACATCTTCTGTTGACTCAGATGCTAGAGTCTCTTGCTGGTAGCCATCCTGTTCTCAACAGTGACTGCTTGTTTGTTTTCTGTTGATATTGAATGAGCTGGCTTCCGTATTTAAAGCCTTGAGTGTCTCTAGACTTGCCTACATAAGAGTCCATGTCTCTCTTGATGTTTTGATTGGTCAGTAAAGAATGATTCCTCTGAAAATCTTCCAGTGTATAAAGATGGCTGCTGTCAAGGTATTCGCTTTGGGACCTTCTTCCTAAAGTGGCCCAAAATAGTTCCAGTCTCTTGTCCCTTGAGGTATGCTGCAGGGCACATCTCTCTGCTTTGGCACTTGGGGATTGTTACAGCCTGCTTTTGCTCTTTGCTGCTTGTACTTTGAGGGAGGGCTCTTAAAAAGCAGAGGTTCTAGCAAAGGTTTAGAATATCCACACATCTTTTACAACACTATAAAGGCCAAATGCCGCTTGCATTCTTCAGTGTGGTTCTGCTAAAGATGCAGGAAAACTGCTGATTTATATCCTCTACATTCCAGGCTGTTGTTCTGGGTCTCAGTTATAAGCGTCTGTTATCTCTGCATACCTGCCTGACAATAGCCAAGAGTGTACCAGCATGAAACTTGTATGATGCTTTTTCTACTCACTTGCATGGACATTTATGTTTTATTTTCATTAGTGGTATTTTATTTTGTCATGTTTTCACCTGTTTTGCATGTATAATAGTTGACAGAAAAGCAATCTCTAGAAATTTAGTCTTCTTCCTACTGCTAGAAGTATGAGGTATTTTCTTTGCAACAGTGTGTTTCCTTCAGAACTAGTGCATGAGGCTACTGAGCAAAGACATGACAAGATTGATCCCTGTGGACAGTTTTCTAAGCTCCTTGAACTGAGTGCTATTTTTGGAAATTGTACATGAGAATTTTGAAAATGACCCAAACTCTCTGTGCTGCAGGAGAACAAGGCTAAAAAGGACTGCCCAGTTAATCAAATGAAATTACTCCAAATTCAACTGAGCCATGGAATAGAAGGTTCCTTTCCAAGTGTTCAGAGATCACAGGTCTAGAACACAATAGGTACAAGAAGCACACTGTGGGAAACTTGATTTTATATAAACCTTTCCCTGTCCCCCAAATCTTTTCAATGAAACTCCTCCTTCTCATATTTTACACATTGACAAGAGTCCCAGAAAGGTCACTCCTTTAAAGATTATGTGCTTGCATGTTGTGTTGTGTTTAATAAACTTTGAGAATTATCATCTTTCACATCACTTAAATGTCTGCATGTTGAGGTAAGATAGATTTTAATTCTTAATAAGATTATTACTTAAATGGACTGTTGTACCTACAATATATATGATTGGAAAAGGTGTCATAGTTTAGCTTTTTGTATGTGGATGCAGGAATGAGGAAAAAAAGTAATGTTTATTTCAGAAAATAATGGTATCTATGGCAACAGATGCATGCTGTGTTTCAATGGGGAAATACAAGCAGCCATGTTAGAAAAGAACAGGTTATTTCAATAATGGCTTTTCAATAATTAATTGCAGAAATTTTACAAGTCAAGTTAAGAAGGGCTGCCATAGTCAAACTAATGAGTATTAAGTTAATTTTGATACTCAATAGTGATTATTCCTGCAATTAAATATTCTTCTCAGGTTATGGTTAAAAAACTGCCGGAGAAATATTTTCCAGAGAGACACTAACAAAAATAAAGTTTGACATTTCTCAAGTGGAAATAGAATACAAACTTTTTATAGCTGTCCTTGTTACCATTTTATATCCATGGTGTCTCTAGCAGGATAACAAAGATTTCTAGCTATGTGTCCACAGGCAGAACGGGTTATAGCTGCATATTTATTTAACTAGTACTTAAAAGCTTACCTAATTCATAAACATTTGTGTTAGGGGTATGTGGTTCCTACAGGCACATTACTGGAGTTTCTAATTTAGATTGTTTCTTGTTAATAATTCAAAATAGTGATATCTTTCCAAAGCCTTAGGTGTTGTCCCTGGCTGCTGTTTAGCTTGTACTGTATCTGTCTGTAGCTCTAAGTCCCTTTACCCTCTTGCAATAGACACTGCTTCCAGAACCACAGCAAGGAACATGAGAAAGCACTTTATATCTTTGTTTATAGTAGTTGTGGAGAGCCAGGGCTGCATGCTAACGATCTCAAGAGTGACTAATGAGTAGTGAAGTTTTCAAGCAGGAAGATGTTGAAAGAGATGAAATAGCAGAAGCAAGAGAGAAAGACTAAATCAGACCACCAGCATTAAAACCTGACACCAGCAGCCTGGAATTTTCAGGTGAAATTCACACCAGTTCAGATTCACTATAAGATATATGCCCCAGTGCACTCTTTTAAACATTATTTTAATAGCTGTTAGTTTTCAAATTAGAAATCAGAGAGAATTAGGAATTAAAAGGGGGTATAGGTTCTGTAACATTTCACTGCAAGGGGATTAATTTATCATTAAAGAAACACGCAAAGATAGGCATGTCTAAAATGAACATAGACCTGGCTCAGATAAAAATTTTGGCAGCAATTCCAAAAACTAAATCTTTGACAGGCTGCTTTCTTTGTACCTGTATATTTTAGTATGTTTAACCCAAAATCCACATGCACAGTTGGCTGGGAAGGTGGCACGAGCGCTCCTGAGTGGTTACTCTAGATTAGTGGTCCTTCTTCTTCATCAACCCCTCTGGACAAAGGAATTCCATTTTATATGCTGGACATGCTTCATGGTGAGTGTGGTGAAATAAGGCTTTTCTTCTTTACATACATGCCCAGACAGCCTGTAAAGGCCTGAAGGCACTAGGAATGTGATTTCTCACCTTGTGAAGGATTACAGAGATCTTCAAGCACCATGTCCCCAGCGAGTTTGTTATAATAAAGAGTGTTTTCATTCTGAAGAAATTCACCATTTAGAGGAAGAATTTGATATATTCAGTTTTTCTAAAGAAATAATTTTACCTTCTCTTTCACTCCAAACGCCTGAGCTAAATATTTGTTTGTTTGTGGATGTGGTATGTTTTTCTGTGATGCTGGTAGGGCAGGTCTAGATTTTGTTCAAATGTTTTTCTATTACATAAAATTACATTTATATTTTAAATTTATTATTTCAAAAATAAACACTAAACACTAAATTTTCTATCCTGACCTACACAGCAGCTCTCCCCTCCCGTAATCTGTTCTTTCTGCACGAGGGGAACTCCCATTGATGTGTGGATCTGAGAGAAGAATTTTGCCCTAAGGGCTCAGTTATGCTCTGAGATTGACACACGCATATCATCAAAAATAGAATAATCCATGCATTTGAGGAGCTATCAGCAGCTCCTGTGCAATGCTGTTGCTCTTGGAGATTTCTGACATCCTGCTAAAATGTGTGATAGGATGAGAGTTATCCTAGATCTAATGCTTGTGCTAACAACCCCTCCCCCAAAATAGATGAGGTAGAAACAAAGGGGGATCTTCCTTTGTTGTTGTAATTAATCATATTATGACATCTCAGGCAAATTTAACAAATACTTTTTTCTTGTAACACTTCCTTGAGCAGGTCTCATTCTAGAGTCTCTTCAGACAGGCACTCACTCAGGAGCTGTCTGGCTGCACAAGTAGTTTCACATCCTTTGGCATTCTCTGAGACCCATCTACAAAACATGGCATTTGTGACTTTTAGAGGAAAGGGTGGGTTATACTGGGCATAAGACCCAGGTTTTCATTGTGGGTAAAAGAGTACTTCAGTGCCTTGCTCTGGGGTGTTTGTGTATCTAGAAAAATTTACCTGAGGGGCAAAAGTCATCACCTCTCCTCCTTGCGCAGCGAGGGTCTGTGATCTTTCTCTCTGACAGTTTTTCTCCAGGTTTTCCTGCTGGCCTGAATAACATGACCACTGAGCTTCAGTGAGCACAAGTCTGGGTAGAAATCAGTATTTTCCATAGATTTTTCTCATTCCTGATCCCACACTTCCTTCTTTTCTGCTGGTGGGGATGTTCTGCTTATCTCAGTTGCAGTTACTTTCAGGTATCACTAGACATCTAACAGGCACATTCATAGTCCAAAAATAAGGTATCCTGATGCAGTGTAGCAGGAGGTATTATGATTTCACTGCTGAGTGGCACTGGGTGAATAGCTGGGGCTGAAGGGGCAGATTTCTTGTGCTTTCTTACCAAAACCTTTTCCTGCTGTCCTGGAGCCAGTGGCACAGTGCTAGTACAGGAACACCTCTTAAAGCATTTGTTTAGGTGCATGTCACTCAGAAGTTTAAAGCTGACATCCCCTTTCCTAAAACAAGGAAATTTCCTTTATTACAAGAGAAATGCCTAAAGATTTTCTGAAAGGATACAAAATTTACTGTCTCTGCCTTATACTAACAATATCTGTGACAGAAGTTAGGAGACAATGTGACACTTCCATTCTGGTTTTTAACTCCACCTGTGCTGTGATCTGCCTCTCTGTTGGAAGCTTCAAAGGAAGGAGGTTCCTTTTCTTGCTATACAGCAGGAAGAATGGCTGGAAGCTCTTTTTTCCCCTTTCTGTGATTACAGAAAGGACCCTTTCTCATTGAAATTGGCAGGAATAACAGAACCTCCTTTTCCTCTGGAGGAGAGACATTTCTTCCAGAGGAAGACACTGAAGAGCAGCTCCCAGCATTGGCTACTGGGTCCCCTGCAGTCTCTGAGCCTCACACAGTTCCTCTAGGAATATCAAAAGTGTTCTTCAGAGGAACTGGTTAAAACATCCAATTTTGAAAATAAATGGGATAGTTTATATTTCCCAGGTGGTGTGCTAATGTGAATATTCTGTTAGTTCTTTAACAAAGGCCAAATAATTGTAGTTTGGCAAAGCTGGTTTATGTAAACAATAATATAGTTAACCCCAGAGATTGGTTACAGCTTGGAGTGGGATACAGCCTGGCCTCCATGTAGGTATTGATAGTGTATGTTTCTGTGTTAGCCCAAAACTCACACCAGTTAATTCACTCAGCAGAGTCTAGAACAGATACTTGGGACTGGATGACTCACAAAGGGAGATGGTATAGGGTACCTGAGACCTCCAAGTGAGTTTTGATGTAATACATATGAAGGAACTTCTGGCAGGATATCTGGTACCTTGCAGGATACAGCAGAGCATCAAAAACGGCAGCTGTTTTGCCATGGATCTCTCCAATGACTAGATTGACACCTCATTCTTTGGTAGCCATCCACACTGTTAGCCACTAAGTTTAGGCACCTGAATCTTGATCAAAGTCTCCAGAGCCACTGTGACATGACTAATTCCTGGAATCTGATCATGTTGACTGTGACATATGATATAGTATTAGTCACAGACATTCATTCAGTGGTATTCCTGCTGATTTTGTAACTGATGTTTATCAAAGTTGCAGAAACTTTCACGAACAGTGCAAGAAGTTTATCTTGTGAATATGAATTATAATTTGTTCTTTGGATGTTTATTTTAGTCTTTGTTTTTGAAGAAGAAAAAATCTCCTATTTAATGTATGATTATGTGCATTCAATGCACTAAAGTGGTTCCAAATATCATGAAAATATAATTCCAGCTGTTACTTGAATCTGTGTTCAGGACCTGTTTTTTCATTATATGACTTGCCTCTCTTCACAATTACTGTACTGATTCTTATTTGCTGTTTGAAGCTAAAACACACCTTCTCCACACTTTCAACTTTGCTTAAGGTAAACTTAAGGCAAAACCTGCTATTTCAAACCTTTCAACTTCAAAATGCTTCACAAACATTTAAAACTAATCATGGCCATATCCTTCAGTAGGAAATATAACACATATTACAGGTAGGGAAACCGAGAGCAAGATAAAACTGCATCCTGAGAGAGCACATGAAATGCTCAAAGTGTTTCAGGCCACTAAGCATGCTGCCAGGCAATATGGAAATGTGTAAGAGCTATAAGACAATTTCTGAGGTTATCAAAATACGAAAATGTGTGTTTACCAGTGATAACACAGTACTCCCACTGTGGGAGTGGTTGGTGACACAGCTGCAGAAACCTTCCTTGTTGCACCAGTGGATGAGCGTGATGGTAGGGCACTGATAAAACATTGGCTGGCCATTATACTTTTCACATCAGCCTCCTCTGGGGAAAAGAATATGCCTTAAAGTCATAAAATACCATTGGTTTTTTTAGATAAAGCCTCAAGATCAACAGATCAACATATATGTGGCTGAAATATGATTTGATTCCTGGAACTGACATAAATGCCAGACCTGTTTCTGTAGAAAATAAGCCCTAAGTCTTATATCTTAGTAGATGTAAACCTCTGATGGGGAAAGTCTCACCTCCTCAAGCTGCTGAGGCCAGTAATGAAGTGTCTGTCATACTCCACAAAATATTTTTTTCTGTAGAAAGAAAACTGTTACAAAACCAATTTTTTTTTGCATTTGTAGGAATTCACTTTGTGTAAGAAAGAAAAAAAATTACAGCATATTTTTGAATCTCTAAAGCAGCAGAAACCTCAACTGAGAAATCCAGTAGGCTGAGAAAACACCTAAAACCAAATAACACACAAAAATCTGGAATCTTTCCTTACAATTTATGCAGTGCAGCTGAGTGCATCTGTAGCGGGCACTCCAGAAATCACTTTTTATTAAATCATACTTTTCCTGCCATTAGATTTTTCCATATGTCCTAAACCAATATTACTTTACTCCACTGGTGTGATGAGCCAAGAAGCTTATCCTAGTGGCAGAGGAGACCACAGGCTGCATCCTGTGTCCCATCATAGTGGGATCCACCCTCTACAGGAGCACTGGAATTGTCACTGCTTGGTCATATTGGCTTTGCTACAGAAGAGTCCTGGGCTGATGCTTCCCAGAAGTGTCGGGCTGGCTAAGGCTCTGCTAAACTCATATATGACTCAGGGGAAATCTTTCATGCTTCAGAGGGGGCCAGGAAAGTACGTGAGTGAGGGCAGACTGCCAAGATTAAAAAAAAAAAAAAAAAATCTATTGCTTTTAACCATCTTGTTGTCTGAAGACCATTCCCTCCCTGTTCATTTATAAAGGATTGGGAGAGACCAAACTGAATTGTCTAGCAAGAATATTGAGCTGGGTATACTTTTAATAAACCAAGGCTCAGCTGGAAGTTTCTGAAGGACTCTTCTGAAGGAAAGTTTGTGACTGTCAGCTACTGAAGTCTCTTTTTCCAGGTCAGATTGCCAGCTGCAGACCATCCACATATTTATTAACAAAACCTGTTACCTTGCACCCTGCCTTAGGGCTGGATTTTAGCTATTTACTGACTAGAGTGTGAATATGATATAACTTAAGAAGAGATAATTTAGTCAGTGGAAGCAAAAATCCACCTTTTTTCCTTAGGTTTGCCATATGATTCTCTATCTCTGGCACACAAGGCATGGCCTATGACCTCAGCCTCTTTAGAACAAACTTAACTTCCCTTCCTGGAGCTACCACTTATAATCATGATGTTCAGCAAAATTACCTTTAAGGGTAGAACAGAGATATAAGTAATTTTTCAGGCCTGGTTTCAGTAATGGAAGGCCATTTAACTTCCCTTGTTATGTCATGTATTTTGGATTTTAAGATATGATTATCTAAAAGCAAGAGAGACAGTTCTTCCCTCCTGGTAGAAATTCTGCTTTTCAAACCTCAACGATAATAAAAATTATAATGCTGATGTCCATTTATCCTATTTGCCAACATTAGAAAGTGTAATTCTATTTCTTCTTTTAGATCTCTTTTCAGCAAGCTTTTCCCCATCACCTCTTTTTTTTCTCTATCTCTTGGGGCTCAACCTTGTCAGTGTTCTAGTTAATTCACTTTTCACATTGCTGGTCAAGATAATATGCTTAGGGTTATGAAATGTTGATGGATGGCCAAATGAAGCTTCAATGTCACAGACCTCTAAATCTATTGTATTTAATTAGAAATTTCTTAGGAAAATTTAATCCTTTAAGTCCTTTCTTGAATAAAACCTGTAGGGAGACATGGTATTTTGTTTTCTGTAAGAACACAATCCAGGGTAGAGAAAAAGGTTGATATTGATGAAAACCAGCCCCATGAATCCAGGTTCATCTCAGAGGGGGTTGTTGAATGAGCCAAGGCCTGTGCTGCACAGGCAGTTATCTCTGTATGTGAGGTTGGTCACAGGACTTTTAATTAGTCAATGTTGTCTATGTATTACAATTACCAGCTTTGACAGTCAGGAATAATTTGCAACTTCTATGCATTCTGAGAAGATTGGACCCCAAAACTGTCTTGTTAAGGATATTGCATTATGGAAAGGAAAGGATAAGATGATAGAGTAGTGGAGGTTTTTTTCCTTCTTTTTTTTTTTTTTTTTTTTTTTTTTTTTTAATAATTCCTAAAGTGTCATTGTCTTCTGAAGCTAGGAATTAAAATGGTAAAGTAGGATTGATAGGACTGTGCTTCCCTTTCCCCACCAGAGTATATGCAGGGCTTTCCATACCTCATAACACGATGTCTCCTTTTTAAAATCTTCTTCTAAAGCCAAGCTCTGAAATATTTCATAGTGAAAACAATTGACAAAGTTCTAAATTTCCTTTTAGGTGTCTCTAACCTTTAGCTGAAGACTTTTCAGAAGTTTTTTTGTTAACTAAGAAAGGAATAAAAATTATCCTGGTATTTAAACAGGATAGTAGATGATAATAAAATAATCCTGTTTTCATTCAGTCTCTAAAATGGTTCATTGGCAGTAAAAATGATCATGTGCCATCTCAGTTTAAAGACAAATATGTTTTGAAAGTAATACTGACATTTGGAAGATTCATTTAGTCATTTTGCAATTGTGCACTTGTGACTAGCCAGTAAACTTTTCAAGTTAAGCAAAAAAAAAACTGTGAGCTAGTTTTTATGACTTGAAATGGTCCTAAATATACGGCTATATCTTCAGCCAGCATAACCACAGTGTACCTTGAATGATGTCAGTAAAACCACTCTCGGTTTTGTTAAGGACACAATGCCATATGCTGTTCCAACTTGAAATAATCAGCTTTCTCACTCACTCAGGAGAATATTGCCAAATTCAAAACTTTAATACTTTTAAGCTGTGAGGGTTTAAAGTGATGGATTTGCTCAGGGTTGGGAGGAAAAATTTAATCTGACTTCTTGTTTTGGATTAAGAAAAGTGCTTCCAGAGCCCTGAATCTGAGTGAAGGATGGCTTCACATTTGTCCATAATAGCAGCACTTCTCTTGGAATCTGTAGCTCTGCAGGGATTATGAGAACATGGAATTTGGAGAAAGAAAATTTGGCTAAGTCAGATAGTTTATTCCTCTGAAAGACATGGATATTCCATAAACAGATGAGAGACTAGCCTTTACGTGTAAATCCTACTGAATTTACACAGTGGGGAGAACAAAGTTGTAGTAGCAGCTATTAATAAAGCATATGAGTTGTGAATGCGTAAGATGAAAATTTTTGTATAAATTATTGCACTGTCCTGGAGCATGTTTCTGATTGATTGTAAAGACTTTAGTCATAGCCAGGTGTTATGAGTACAAGTTATGAGGAGGAAGTTATTGTGATGGTATGAATTCTTTGGGTCTTTCCATAGAGGTGTTATTATCGTGGTCTAACTTCAAATTCCGCTTTGGCTTGTTAAGTGCCTGAACAAAATCTGAGTACAATCCTCCTATTGGCAGGAACTCATGAAGATGCAGGGCTGAAGATGCATCTTTCCCAGTAATTATATAGACGCAACTTTATTTATGTGGTTGTGAGACAAAAAGCCAAAATTTGCAGCATTACAAGAGTGCCAGCTCTTGTAGCAGCCTCAGATATTTTATAAACTTGCAGATAAGCCTATGTATGATGTTCATATGGATCTTTCATTTTTACCTGCATATCATTGAGGTGTATAACATATTCAAACTCTTTCAGAAATAGAAAGCAAGATAAGAGGTAACTTTGAGTAATTTTACTTTTTTCTTTTCCTTTCTCCTGGCTCTGCTTAAAACTACGTTGTGTTAAGTTTTCCAGATGATGCCCTTCTGTCTTTTGGCAATTCTAACCACATGGAATTTGAAGACTGCTTTTATATATAATGGATTTTCAGATGTTTGACAACCTGCTTGGACCTAGATGTAGTTTCAGCCTTGCTCATCAAGTTCAGCGATCTGTCAACCTGAACAAAGGTGAGATAGTCTTAGAAGCAGCAACCCTGGGATTTCCATGGGGTGTATGATAAAGATGTAGTCAAAGACAGGCAGAGGGAAATGATATTTTCCCACTTTGAGGTGCCTGTTGTGGTGTTTGCCTGCTTCTCTTTTATACCAAAGGTGTGAGTTTATTTGTCTTTCTTATTTATTACTGTAGCACTGATCTTGGGCCAGATGTTCTAAGTCCTGTGCATCTTGAGAGCAGCAGGTTTACTGGATGTGTGCAGACCATCTGCACCCTGCTCATGTAACAGATCCACTCCTTCCAAGGACTGTTAGATTTACAAAACTTGTGCAGTGTGTCTTGCACACCTAAGAAATGACGAGAGGAATTGCCTAGATCTAGTCCTTCTGGGGGTTTAGAAAGAAGGAGAGAAATGTCTTTCACTGTAGGAAAACTGACCTTCAAGAAGGAGGAATGTTTCCCCCTTTGGGAAACTTATTCTGTGAGTTTGGACAGAAGACAAATCCAGCGACTGTGAGAAACCTTAGTATCTGAGGGAGAAATCTGTTCAACAGTTAATATGGCTTCAGGCTCTATAATCCCCTGAGGCAGGAAAGCAACCTCTGTGCCTTAGAAACTCCTTCAAGGTGTCAGCCCTGTCAGAGTGGCACTTGTGAACCACTGCACTGGGAAGCCACAGGGCGTGTAAAGGCTTCGGGTCCCAGATGATCAATCTGGTAGAGAACCTTGGAAGTGATGCAGCTGTCAACAGCAATGGGAAGTGGGCAAGGTACCAGGTCAGTCTCTTGTACACAAATTAATCACCAGCAGATAACTGATGATGCTGAAAATAAAAAAGAAGGAAGAAAGCATCTCAAGTGGAATAATGAAGCAATGAACAATTTCACTGCAGAGAAAACTTTGGATGAGTGGGAGATAGCAGCAGATGTGAATGACCCTATAGTCTTTATCTGCTTGCAGAAGGGAAGGCAGTTAAAGGATAATAGCTGTCATACCATAGGTTGTACTGAAGTCCTGACAGGTTTACTTAGGCAATCAGAATTAACCGTGGTGTTCAGGAGTATTTCACTCCAAAATACTTTTCTTCNTTTAAAAGAATTTAAGGAGCCAAATTCAAATTTACAATTTTACAGAGCCTTTGGTTGTGGATTTGGAGGCTTTGGGTCAATCAGGATTGGAAGTTTTCAGCATTATTTCAATCCTCAAAATTCTTTTTTTTTTTTTTTTTTTTTTTTACATTTATTTTAAAGAAGGCTAAATTAAAAAAAGAAAGTGAAATCCACAACAGTGAAAGACTGTGACTGAAGAAAAAAATTCACAATTTAATGAAGCAAGAGCCTGATTACAAAGGGGACTCGACTGGATCTGGAACAAATCATCAGAACATCATGAAATAACTCTTGACAAAGTACTTAGAGTTTGTCAAACTAACCAGGTGCCCAGTTCAGAATAAAGGAGAGGACATAATTGAGAATACAAAACAGAGCAAAGAAAGATGCTAGATGAAGATATAATTGGAGTCCTACAAGAGCAGCATCTGGGCCTGCAGACTGCATGGAAAAGAGCACAAGCCATAAACTGGAAGAAGGTATGCACTAGATTACATCATTGTGAAACAGTGTGCAAGAAGCAGCATACAGGAGATCAATGACAGCACCACTTGCTCTGGGGGATTCTTCATAAGTGCAATTCATCAGAAGATGAATGGACTATCACCCTGAAAGCAAGTAAGACATTTATTCATTTTAAATTGGATACTGGTGCACATGATGGCGTGTTGATTGAAATAATGTTATCGTCCTGACAAGAAGCAGGTAATGGAGAGTCAGGGGGGTTTACAGGGGTAAGATAATAGCAACTAAAGTTAACAGGAGGGTAAATAAGGTGGACAGATACAGTCTGTATTAACTTTATGGAGAAGAACATTCGTTATAGAAAAAGTAATGTGTTGAATCTTTGTTCTCATCAGGACAATGTGCTTGTGAGAGAGGACAGGAGGACAGTATAAGTGAGGAAACATCAGAGGATGCCAGCTAGGGAGCAAGCTGTCTTTGAGCAGAACACACATCAGAGGAGAGTCTCAGCCTTCCTCCAGTCCCTCTTCCTATTCAAATTCCATTCCTCTGAAGGAAGAGGCAAAAAAAAAAAAAAAAAAAAAAAAAAAAAAAAAAAAAAAAAAAAAAAAAAAAAAAAAAAAAAAAAAAAAAAAAAAAAATCACAGTAGTTGTTAGGGGATAATTTTCAGAGATGTTGTCTAATAACAGATTTTTTTATATGCTGGATGTATCAGCAGGATTCTGGGGAAAGTCTTTGGAAAAACACAGCACATGTTTTATGTGTTTTCCATGTCTTGTTGAGAAAACCCTGTTTCTTCAGACTTCCATTTATGTTGTGCTCAACATTCCATTTGTATAATGAAAATAAAAATTTGATAGCACAGAAGAAATTGGAGTACCACAGAAGATATTTTAATATGGGAAAAACACTAAAAGAATGCTGAAATATTGGAAGAGAATAACTAGAAACTCTGAGCATCCTGGAACAGAACCAAAAAAGCTGCCAGGTTAGTGTGATGCCAGCAAAATGTAAATTTTTTGTAACACAAATAACACACCTGAGAAAGAAGGTTATTTGGCAAGACATGTAGGTAACAGTGAAACCACTGCAGTTGACAAAGAAATAGTAGATTTCTGGGAATGATGGATTACATTAGGACAATTGTACCTTATACTGCTGCCTGAATAAATAAATAGAGAATGCTCCTACACAATGACATTGCTTGACCTTAGTAAAAAGTCTAAGAAGTAAAAGGAATTAATTTGGGAGGATGGTATGCCCAAAACTATATTGTCCACAGGTGTTTCAAAGAAGTATTTTGGGATTTCATTGCAATCTTCTTGCAGGAGAGTGGTCACAGCCAGAGACCAGTGGTTTATGAATAGTAGATGCTAACAGGAAATGAGAGTTAATAAGCTCAGATAGAAAAGGAGGTTTTGGCATGGTTGTAAAAGGCTTCATGTCTTAGTTGTGGGAGGCCTTAGCTATTACTATTTTATTAGCTGAAATCGACTGCAAACCACTTATTGCTGTTACTGAAAATGACCTTGTGAACACTCCAGAGAATTCACAGCTTACTTTTATTTTTTTCAACTACAAATGGATGATTTTTAAATTGAATCTGAACCTGGAAGAGATTTGGAGATGCAGACTCAGTCTTCCAGTTATTTGAAGTTCAAAATTAGTATATTTTGCAAACAAAAATAAACTCTGTGTTCTGAGGTGAGCTGATGACCTTGAGTTTCAGATTGACTGTTTAGGATGAGGTTCTACAGAAAGTAATAAGGATTAAAATTATAGTGGTAAACCCAGCATATTACTCATCAATCTGACCAGTGCAAGGGGAAATACTACCACGGTATGAAATCCTGTTTCAGGAATCATGACCACTAAGTTATTAAAAACCATGTGAAAAATAGTTACAGAGGTTGATAGGGATTCCTTGAGGGGGAAAAAAATGTAGCAGAAAGAGGAGGGTTAATTTGACCTTAAATGAAGAAGTCCTTAAGTTCTGCTGCATATGTCAAAAATAAAGATCAAGGTGTAGGAAAGTGTTGTACTGATGGTACAGGAAAAAAAAAGGATGGAGCAAAGTACACATAGATTATTTACAGAGATTAGGGAAAGAAGTCCAAAACAGAACACTATGGACTATGTACTTACTATTATTCTGACTCTCTGTGAGATGATTTTTTTGGGAGATAGAAGTGAGGAGTTGATAATGGACGTCAAAGGTCTTTTCTTTCCTGATACACCATATTTGACAGTAAAGGGCCAGAATTAGGTGTACATGAATGTGAGCAGTGCAATATTGGTTAATTGTCTGCACTGGGTTTGCATGGCAAGGTGCTGGCAGCAGGGGAACTACAGGGAATCTTCTGTGATAAACAGGTAGAAGCTTCCCCCATGTCCAATGGAGCCAATTCCAGCTGGCTCCACTGAACCTGCTGCTGGCCAAGGCCAGTCCCATCAGTGATGGTGGTGGCACCTCTGGGGTAACAGATTTAACAAGGGGGGAAAACTGTACAGGGACAACTACTCAGGAGTGAGGGGTGAGATGATGTGAAAGACTCAACTCTGCAGACATCATGGGCAGTGAAGCAGGAGGGGGAAGAGGTGCCCAGGCAACAGGGCACAGAATCCCCTGCAGCCCATGGTGAAGAACAGGGTGAGGCAGCTGTGCCCCAGCAGCTGACGGAGGGTCCCACTCTGGAGCAGGTGGGTGTCTGAAGGAGGCTGAAGGAGGTCACCCCATGGGAAGCCCATGATGGAGCAGGCTCCTGGCAGGGCCACTGGACCCATGAAGAGAGGAGCCTGCATGGAGCAGGCTTGCTGGCAGGAGTTGTGACCCCATGGGGGACACACGATGGAGCAGGCTGCTCCTGAAGGGTTGCACCCTGTGGAATGATTCCATGCTGGAGAAGTAAATGAAGAACTGCAGTCCATGGGAAGATTCACACAGAAAAGTGCATTGAGGATGGTCTCCTCTGGGAGAATCCCATGCTAGAGCAGGTCAAGAGTGTGGTGAGTCCTCCCCCTGAGGAGGAAGGAGAAAACTGTAAGTGAAGCTGAGCCCAGGAAGAAGGGAGAGTTGTAGGGAGGGTGTTTTAAGATTTAGTTTTTATTTTCTCAATATCCTACTCTGATTTGATTTATAATACAGGAAACAAATTTCCCCAAGACAAGCCTGTTTTATCTGTGATGGTACCTGATGAGTGATCTCTCCCTGTCCTTACCTGTATCCACAAGCTTTTAATTACATTTTCTCTCCTCTGTGCATCTGAGGAGGGAAAAGAACGACTTTGGTGAGTAGCTGGTGTCCAGCCAGAGTAAAGCAACTGCACCAGCTAGTAGATACTAGTTCCAGTGAACTTCTGTCCAGAAGATGGGTGAAAAGTGGTGTGTAAGACAGGAAACAAATGCAATGTGTTTAGGCAATAGGTCTCCAGGTTATGAACCAGCTGGATGAAGCAGATGTCCTGTCTTCTGACTGGAACAGGTCTGATCTTCTAGAGGAAGTGAGACACCACCTCAGCCACTGTTGGACAGTTCAGTTATTATTATGACTTCATGTGTTTGCATTAATAACGGTTTTAATTATAGCTGTCGTTACATTCTGCCTTGGAATGGAACGTGTGGTATTTGGGGCTGTGCCTTCAAAGGCTCAGCAGCTTGGCAGGGCACTGTGAGGCTCTTGTTGCAGCACACAGACAGCTGGATGCAGGCAGGGGATTATTCCCAGCACCCCCGGTGCCGAGTAGCAGTGAAGACCACAGAGAGAAGAGCTGCTGAGGGCCAGGAGACAGCCTAGAGGCAACTTACCCTCCAGCTATGATTGATCAGATAAGACCCTGTGGGAGATAGGCCATTTGCTCTTGCTGGCAGAGGAGATGCCAACCCACCCAAAGAGAGGGATTCTGAGAAGTATCTGAAAGCAGAACCTCAAGGAATGTCCCTCCTCCCACTGGCAGTCATTCCTGCGGGAAACACTGCCTGCCTCCTGAGGAGGTAGGGAGTCCTAGTGGCTGTGGTACCTCAGGCCTTCTGCCCAGATCCTCCTGGTCGTTTTCAGGGCTGCAAGAGGCCTTTAGTATTTGGTATGTGGACAGCAGAAATTGTAAGACTTGCGTTAATATGAATAGACTGACAGGTATTGCAGGTGAGACATTTTTCTGGTATGTACAACTTAACTCTGGCAGGTTGAGATGGTGAGACGGTTCCAAACCTAATAAACCAATAGAACGTGTGTTTACTATGAATGGGCTCATTCATTCCACTGTCAGTGTGTGTACACATGTGTTTGTGTGTGTGTGAGTGCATGTAGAGAGAAGAGAATCCCTCTTCTCCCTTCTCCTCATGGCTTATATCATACAGCATGCCGACATATCCAGACTAACAACTCCTTCATAAGGAATCTGAAATACAGAGTCCAAGGGAAGTTTAACAGCTTCATAGCTTGTAATTCTCTTTTGGCCACATTTTGTTTGTCAGGGGGAGCACAAGAATGAGGCCACACATAATTTAACACCTTTCCCCATTTAGAGTTTGTTAGTTTAACTTTTTATGAGATTGTTTTTTTAAAAAATGTTTGTCTGAATTTAGTGGTTGTGAAAGAAAGTGACAGCCCTAAAGACCATGGTTTTCCTTGCAGAATGGGCACTGGATGAGCTCCAGCAGAGTGCATTTCCTCATATTACCACCCTGATTTGACCTTGAATGACCTGTTGTAGGGCCCTGCAGAATTGGTTTTCACATCTTTCCAATCCTTGGCCTTTTTGCAGAGATTGACAGCTGGGCTGTGGCAAGTGTGGCAGGGCTTCTGGGAGCCAGACCTCTGTCCAGATCAGAGCCTGACTTCTTTCACATAGGCACAGTGTTATAGTAACCTTCCAGATACTAAGGAGGTTGGTGAGCAGAGCTAATGAGACAGATTTCAGGGTGAGTATTTCAACACTTGCAGCCATGGAAGTGCCACCTTTCCCAAAGGCTCTATTATTACAGCTGTGCTTAGGCTTTAATACTTGCTGGGCCTTGTACAAACTCAGAGCAAGACATAACAAAATGTGGGAGAAGAAATGCTTAAAGCTACAACTCCTTCCACCAGATCTCTTTAATAAAGGAGCAGAGCCATGGGGGCATTAAATAGCTTTCCCTAACATGGTTAAATGTATAAAAAGACTTGGCTGTTTCAGTGTCCTGGCTAGCACACACATGGATCCTGTGGTGTTTTGAAGCTAAATGATGAGAATCTGAACTTCTGTTCAGCAAGTAGGTAATGACTCAGGCAGCAAATTTATCTGTTGCTGCACCCCCATATTTTAATATAATTTGGGGGATTTTGAGAACAAGGTCCCACTCCTGAATTTACTTTAGCAAAGACTTATTAAAGACCATCCCATCACTTTTCTCAGCAAGGACTTCTCAGTTTAGGCACAGTGTCTTCAAACCTTGTGCTGACATCACCACACGGGCTGGTGTGTTGTCCACTACAGATAGGTTTGTGCTCACTCCACCTGCACCTGAAGGTGACTATGCTCTAATCCAGAAGCCAGGTGCTCTCATGGGCCTGCTTATATCCTTTAGCTTGCACAAGAGGCCCTGCTAAATGCATAGTGCCACTGCAAGTAAGCTGCTAGAACCCTGTCTGAAGTCAACTCACGGTGCATTGATGTTCTTGGAATGTCATGTGCTATTTTCTTCCTGTGTAGGGAAGGAAGTGTGGAGCTGTACAGGAAGATTAGACAGGTCATGAGATGGTCCACAGTAGGGTCTTTATTCCAATTGCATTGGAGCAGAATCCTGCAGGAAAGCATGGCCTCTATTCCTGTACTTCTCTGAATTACGAGTGTTAGCATTTAGAGGACGCCCTAGTTTAATGCAACATTCAGTTCTTCCCACTAATATGTGATGAAATTCTGAGTAAGGGTTTTGATTTAATTGTCTGGAAGCATGGCTCTGGGCAATTTTTCTTCTGGGTATCTGTTTGTGGCTGTAATTAAGAGAGAGATATTTAGGATCTTTTTGATAATACCTTGCAAAATTCTAGTGGTTTTAGATCCGGAAGGTGTTTTTTTTGGTACATCTTTGTAGAAAACTGCTCTCTTGTATTTAGTCTTTTTCACATAATATCTCTGTTAGCAATGGCTGGTGAAGAAACTACTATTATTATTCATTAACTCTGGTCTCTCAGAGGAACCATATGTGCAGAGCAGAGGGAAAAGTGTACTGTTGTTTTTTAATACTCAGTCACCGCTAGTGATTAAGTGTTTCTTTATTTTCTTCTTTCCTTTTTTTTTTAAAGAAAAATAAATGGAAAAAAGGTGTTTTTCTGAAGCCTAAATGTTGGGAGAATTTATTTTCTCTAGGTGCCACAGTGTCTTCAGAAAGTTTTAGTCCAGTGGGTCATAGTGATATCAGCCAGCACTTGTTTTGAAGGATATCTGTAAAAAATTCATGGTTAGATTCCTGCATCTCAGGTCACAGGAGAGTGTGACTATTAACAAGTTCCAGCTGCTTTATGGAGTTTCACCAGCCATTTGTGGATCTTTAATTTTTTTTTTTTAGGAAATCTTTAACTGCCTTTTTTTATTTTTTTTTTCCTGGAGGTATATTAAACCTTTAAATCTATTTTTTTTAAAAGTTCACATTAAATACTCCCTTTGTGTCCATGCTGAGGAAGTCTTTAATTATATTAGTTNAAAAAAAAAAAAAAAAAAAAAAAAAAAAAAAAAAAAAAAAAAAAAAAAAAAAGGAGGGAACAGAAGGGACAGTTCTGATTTTAGTCTCAATTCTCTATGATGGTGCCATCTCCTCTAGTCATGTTTCTTGTATTTATTTTCTCAGCGAGGGGCCTGTTTTAATACTGCAGCTGATGATCTAAAAACGTGTCAGCTATGTTTCATTATACACAAGCCACATGCTATTGATGAAGGGCTTTCCTGGGCTGGCTGGGCTGAGCTCCTCTCGGGGCTGCAGAGAGCAGCTCCAGTCAAGCCTCTCACTCTTTCCCTTCCAGGTCCCTGCTGGAGCCTCAGCAGCCTCAGCGATTGTGGAGGGAAGGCAGCACCGTTCAGGCAGCACCTGGGTTCAGGGAGGTCCAGCTGTGGCTCCTTGCAGTCTCATCCTGCTCCTCTTGCTGGAGCCAGTTTGATGCCACCGAGGAATGGCCTTACAGCCTCCTCTGAGCTCCTCTGCTCAGCATCGTGCAGCTGCCAGAGCTGGGGCTCGGAGCTGGCCCGCCTGCTCTGCCTCCATCACTGCTATTTCAGAAAAGGAAAATGCTGAATGAGAAAAACAAACAATAAAGATTATATTTTTCTCTCTAAATTTAGGGGCCTAAGTTTTTGGCTTGAAAATCTTTGTTTGGAAATTTGGGCCCAGATCATGCAGTGAGCAAACACAGTGGCTTACTGTAATAGTGTGTTTGAATTTAAATGAGGGTAGGCAAAGGGATTTCTTCATTTAAAGTTGCAGTATTCAGAAAATGAGAGGCCCCCACAAAGATGCATACCAAGAAGAAACCACAAGAACGACCTTTTAACCAAGTGATTATTAGCAGCAACAAAAATAGGTAAATATTTTCCTATAGATTTGATATATGCCATACTTTTGTTTATCCTACTGCACACAAAGCCTGAATAGCCTGNATATATATATATATTCTATGGTTCATCATTCTGGGTGAAGAAGACAAACACAGAAGAAAATAACATTTTAGTCAGTACCTATTCAGGATTTTATAGGAAATCTGGGGCATTGCCATGACAATTCCAGAAATGGTTAGTTAATATCTTTTGTATTCTTGTAAACACCTACTCATTTACTGCAGCAGCACTGAACACTTATTAAGAGCACTCATTCAGTCCAAATATGCTTAGAAAACTCAAAACAACCTTCCTTCTTCTATATAATTTCTGTTTTTCTCAACATAAATGTAAATTGATATAAATAAATAAGTTCTAACTACCATTAAGCTCTGCATGTCTGCAAAGTTTGGTGTGAAATAGGAAGTGCACCTGGAACTTCGTGGCTCTTATGTAAAATTAATAATAAATGTTTCCTTGCCAACATCAATATGTTTATATTATGGTCATGGGACTCTCTCTGATGCCTAAATTATTTAAGACATTAATTTTTTATCTCTTCTCAAGCCTACTACATAAAGTTGCTGAGTTCCGTATCAAAAGTGGTCGTTCAAATCAAATTGATATTGCATTTTAATTAGTCTTAGGACACATCTCACAATCTTTACTCAGGCAGAATGTACTGGAGTATTGAAAACTTGCTTTCCCTCTGCTTTCTGCATTGCCAGACACTTTTAGGTTGTGCCACTTAAGGCTAAGACATAGAAGAAAAGGTGAGGACTCACTTTCATCCCTTGCTGTCTCCAGTTATGTGCTCCTCTTTGGTGCTCTTGGGTTGGGCGTATTTCATGTGTGGGAAAACCCAAAAGACAAATAGATGACTGTAAATTGCTGGTGGGTCTTCCGCTTCTCTTTGTTCTAGTGAATACACAGGCCTTACCTCCTTTTTAGGTGAGAGGATTTGTTAAAAAAATTAAGTAGTGATTTGTCACTACCAGAAAAGACTCAAAAGCCCAGCCTTCCTTATGGAGAGACTAGCTAGCATCTGGGAAGTTCCCAATGAGACAGTTGTTTTGGAAATTAATGGGACCAAATAACAACTTTTTCCCAAGAAAGCTCCAGCCATCACAAGTAATTGGCCTGAGAGCTCTGTAGAAGTGCTCTCATGATACTTTGAGCCACATGGACTTGAGGCTCTAACTTGAGATACCTGAGTTGGAGTGATGCTGGCTCTTGTGCATTGCATATGTGCTTTTCTTATTCTGCTGGTGACTGTGGTGCAGGGGAAGAGCTGGGTAGCTGCAAGAGGGCCAGTTAACCTGGTCAGCATCTCCCCACCATGGATCTGAGGGAAGAAAGGTCTTGGCCATGTCATTGCCTGAGCTGTTACAGTTTAAGAATTGTGGTTAATCATCAGTAATTGACCACTGAAAAATTAATAGCTCAAGTATCTCCCATGTCTCTTCTGTTGTCATTCTAAGCCTGCACTCTTCAACAGTGCATCATTATCTTAAGTTTATAGATATTTAATTCTATGAGGAATAGCTACTTGTTACTGTATCTAAATAAAAATATGATTACCTATGGTCAAATGGGTTAAACCTAGCTAAATATCAGGTGCCCACCAACACACTCTATCGATCCCTCACCAACTGGACAGGGGAGAAGTTACAACAAAAAGTTTGTAGGTCAAGATGAGGACATGAAGAGATGATAATATCTGTTACCATTATGGACAAAACAGACTTGACTCAGGGAAACTAATTTATTATCTATCAAATCAAAGCAGGATAGTGAGAGATAAAAGCAAATCTTAAAGCACCTTCTACCCAACCTTCTTTTCCTTTTGTGTTCAACTTTGCTTCTTGATTTCTCAGCCTCCTCCTGTCAAGAATCGCAGGTAGATGGAGAATGGGAACTGTGGTTAGTTCACCACACATTGTCTCTGCTTCTCCTTTTTCCTCAGGGGAAGGACTTCTCACACTCTTCCCCTGCTCCAGCATGGGTGCCCTCCCGTGGGAGACAGTCCTCCTCAAAATTCTCCAATGTGGGACCTTCCCATGGACTGCAGTTCTTTACAAACTGCTCCAGTGTGCATCTTCTCCTTGGGCTGCAGGTGGATCTCTGCTCCACCATGAACTTCCACCAGCTGCAGGGGGACATCTGACTTTACTGTGGTCTTCACTGTGGGCTGCAGGGGAATCTATGCCCTGCTGTCTGGAGCATCTCCTCCTGCTCCTGCTTCTCTGACCCTGGTGCCTGAAGAGTTGTTGCTCTCACATACTCCCACTCCTTCCAGCTGCAGTTGCCCTTGTACAGTTTTACTGCTTTGTTAAATCTGTTATCCCAGAGGTGCCATCACCATCCCTGATGGGCTCAGCCTTGGACAGCTNTCTCTGCTCCACCATGAACTTCCACCAGCTGCAGGGGGACATCTGACTTTACTGTGGTCTTCACTGTGGGCTGCAGGGGAATCTATGCCCTGCTGTCTGGAGCATCTCCTCCTGCTCCTGCTTCTCTGACCCTGGTGCCTGAAGAGTTGTTGCTCTCACATACTCCCACTCCTTCCAGCTGCAGTTGCCCTTGTACAGTTTTACTGCTTTGTTAAATCTGTTATCCCAGAGGTGCCATCACCATCCCTGATGGGCTCAGCCTTGGACAGCTGTGGCAGGTCCATCTTGCAGCCAGCTGGCATTGGCTCCCTTGGACATGGGGAAACCTTCTACCAGTTTCTCACAGAAGCCACCCCTGTAGTCCCCTTGCTACCAAAACCTGGCCACAAAAACTCAATATACTACCTCAAACAATTATGAAAATCTAACAGAGATTAAACAGAGGTTTAGCAAACAAAAGAACAAAATAAGCAACAACTACCTGGCCATCAGATAATATCTGATCCAACTAAACAAGCTAAAATAAAGGTTAAGTGAGGTGAAGACAAGTTCAGATGATGCCAAGGTTTCCCAGAGAAGTCATGGAGTCGCCATCACTGGAGGTGTTTAAGAGATGTATGGACATAGCACTTAGTTCTATGATTTAGTTGACAAGCAGTGCCAGGTCAAAGGTTAGACTCAATGATCTTGAATTTCTTTTCCAACCTACTTGTCTCTATGATTCTATGATCATCATGCCTTTTTTCTTTGCCACCTTGTGCATTTACCTGCAAATTATCTCACTATGAGATACGTTTTCCATGTCTGACATTCTCTGATGTCTTCAGTAGTCTGCTTTCCTGCACCTGCAAGGTCTTTCTCTCATGAATTCTCTTTTGTAGACAAATTTCCAGACAGATACAATTGCTTGCTTAAGATTCTTGGATTAAATTGGAAATCTTATAAATTCTCTGGATTTCATACACATTAGGCTTTGTCTGCCATACATCTGATGGTGAGTAGTCAAGGTGTTCATCAGTTCTTGCTGAACATGAATTAATTCAGATGACTGTTACTCCTTGAAAAACAAAAGGAACCTCAGATTCAGACCAGACTATGTCTTCCTAAGACATACCTCACCGATGTATGTCATGTAATTACTTTTAAAGACTTTCATTTATGGAGTTTTTACAATTCTTCTGCATTTTTAACATAAGAAGAGATTTTAATATCTAGATTAAATATCTTGCTGTAATTAATTCCTGCTGCATTCAGCCTATTCATCATGGATGAGGGGAACAGCACATCTGCTTGCACCTTGATGTACTCTTTTCCAAGGAAGAATGTTCCAGCATGGCTATCTTTACAGACAACATGCAGGAATCTGGGGTCTGGGCTGAAGCTCCTGAGACAACTTAGGTAGTTGCTGCTCATGGGAGCGTGTTGCCCATCTTCTGTAGGTGAATGATCTCTGTGCTTCTGTATATCCAAGTCTTCAGCCTGATGGCAAGAGTCAAAGTGCACAGGAATCAGTAGCGGGCTTAAGCCTTTACTGACTTAAGGGGCCTAAAAAAATAAAGAACCCGTACTAGTGTTGACCTCTAACAGATGGTAGCAAAATGACTGCTACAGAAAGCACTGTGACATTAGAATCACATCCGGCTTGGCAATGCTGGAAGGGACTATGCAAAATCCCACATAAAACCCCAAATGTTTGTGACTGTTTATAACTTAAAAGTTAGTGCAGCCTCTGAGACTGCTCAGACTGATGGATAGCTGTCTGAACACACTGTAGGAGAAGTGCTCCTCTGCCAGTCTCATCCTCTTTCTGGTTACCAGCACAGAGAGACCTTCCCTCCTCAGACCAGTTATTCTGAATCTCTGCTGTTGTGTGAAAAACATGTTAGGAAAGGGGTTTTTCAAATTGCAGACAGTTTTTCCCTCCTCTCCTATGGCTGAAGAAATGTGCATTTTTTTTATAGAACACCCAACCCATAATTTCTGACCTGTGTCTGGTTCCTTCTCATATGAACAGTAAAGTATGAGCTTAACCTTCTTTTTCTTAAAATAGCATAGGTGTAAAATATTTGTTAATCCTCTGCAATTAGGGTACAGAGTAGGGCTTGAGTTGCTTCTCAGTGAAATCATAATCACAAATATTTCTTGTATTACATTATGCAATGTGAAAGCTCTTGCTAATTCCTTGTCTCTGTGGAATGGGCCTGTGTTTTGGCTCTGTAATCTCAAAGTTCAAGACTAGCATTTTTCTGATTCTTATTGTCCTGCATCTTATAAGCTGAATATTTAAGAGTAGCATGTTTATTTATATATGTTGCTGCTAATCCAAACTGTCTGCTAAACTAATCCCTTGTTAAAAGGAAATCAAGTCAGCCATTTTAGATTACAGAGTTAAAACAATAGCTCAGCCAGACATTTCACACATCTGTTTTACTTTTCCTGGATAGGTATGCAGCTTTTCTTACATTCTTTCTGAACAAAAGTGCCACCAATTAGCTCTACTTTTCTTTCATTTTTCTCTTGTGACCTAAGTCTTGTTTTCTCAGTTCTTTTGCTGATTACTTTTGAAATGCTGACTTTTTTACATGTTTGTTTTCTTTCTCAGTAATACATTTTAAAATGGATAAAAATTTCATGCTTATTACTTGTTAATATGTTATCATACTCTATTACCCAAATTCGGACCAGAGGTAATTCCAATGTGGGAAATGCCAAAATAATACATTCTTGGAGATGAGATCTTAGACAGATATGGAAACCCAAAGTAGGCTTTGATTTACTTACAGTCTGCAGGAAATGAAGCATTACCGTCAATGTGGTACATAGAGATTGTAACTGAAGATAACTTTATTTCCAGCTTTACCTGCTGCTTTGATTTAAAGTGTTTTTCACATCATCTAATTTTTCATAAGCTTTCACATGTTTAAGGTTTGGCTTTTCTTAAGGGATTGTATAAGTTTTCATTTTGTGCAGAAATCCCCCTATTATTTACAGCATTTGCCAAGCACTTTAAAATTACATCAGGTGAGTGTTGCTCCAGCCTCCTGGAGCTGAAAATGTGGAACAATGGGGTTTACCTCACCACTTTTTAATAAACTCTTTTTTTGACTAGTATTCTGAGAGGATGTCTCTGCTTCAGCCAAGGTAACATTCAGGCCCAATTTGATTTGATATACTTTTATGTATCCACTTGTTTCGTTGTCCCTCTTTGAAAGGTGGAGAAGAAGAGGAAGGCTGACCCCATCTCAGTCCTATATTTAATTTTACATCAACCTGAAGAAATGTGCAAGCTGAGAAATTTCAGGGCTCACTTCCTCCAGAAATGCGAGTGACTGTGCATCACTGAGAGGTGGGAACAGTTATTGTTTCCTTTATACCAGAGAGAAACTAAGGCGTAGAGAAATTGTATAAGGTAATTTCAGATTGCTCTTTAACACAGGGGTGTAAAACTCTGGATCACTCTGTGATGTGGTCAGGAATCTGGCCCACCTTGTCTCCCTGAACTTGTGGGAGCCACATCTATGTTCTGAGGACAACTTTCAGCACCCCTCCCAGGGGTAAATGCCTCATGCCACTGAGCACTATTCCCTTGTGGGTGCTCATGGGTACACATTTCCCTCACATTCCTGGTAGGTCTTTTAGGCCCCATGCCCACCCCCATGCTGCCTTGAATGGTGGCTTGTGGGCTTCCATGTTATCAATAACACATGCATGCAGGCTTTAAATTCTGCAGGATCTTAACAAGAACACACACTTGCAGCCTTGGACCCAGAAATAACTCTGTAGTACCCACCAAAACTCCTACATGAGGTGTGAAAACACTACGTACCTTCTCAAAGGTGAGCCAGGAAAGCAGGGCCAGCACGGCCAGGGACTGCATGTCCTCCCTGTCAAAGGTCTCCTTCTCCTGTGGTAGCTACTTAGCTGCTACCCTGCAAACGCCTCTGATATGAAGTCACAGCTGTTGGCTCCAATCTGGCCAATACACTGTGGGTGGAAAAACCAGGAGATTGCAATGGCCTCATTATTTCCTTTAATGAAGTCCAAACTCTACTGAAATGGTTAGAGAGTGACCTTGTTACATCAGTGGTCTTTTAACTGGGGCGTCAAGACATCTTCGTATCTTCTGTCATTTTGTGGGAGTAGGAGGCTCTGAGTAAAGTCAATGAGAGGGACAAACAACTCCACAATGAGGCTCAGCTAGTCCCTAATTATAAGTTTGATGTCTTCATGCCTCATGTGCAAGAAGCCAGCAATCCCTTCTGGCTGCCATCTCTCAGGGTCTGGCTGGAGTGGCTGCCCACTGTGGCAGACAAAACTGCCAAGACATATGGTTAGATTCTTATGCCTCCTGCATTTCAGATGTTCAGATGTTGGAGGAGTGACTTCAGCAAGTCAGTGGTGCCACAACAATCTCCAAGTGATGCACCTTCCCTCCAGACCTGCGCACACACACTGGGTTGCAGTTCCTGCAGGCAGAAGGGCAAATTAGTGGCACACAGGACTACCACCAAGGTCATGAACTGAACCAGTGCCACAGTAGAGGAAGACGGGATCACCCTCTTAGTGAGTTAAAGCTGAATTTGACACTGAGGACACATGAAAATCAGCAGGAATTTGCCTGTGCAATTTTTATAAATATGCTAGAGCACATGGAGCCTGTATATCCTGGATCAAACTCTGCTGTCACAGATCCAGTGACCCTCCACACTCTTTCAGGCCACGTACCTCCCAGAAACCTTGTGTCCTTCTTGCACTGGTCCTCTAAAACCTGCTTAGGTCTCTCCCCCAGGAATGGGAATCTCTGCCTCAGCTGTCTCTCCTGACAGCTACATCTGAATTGCTCAATGCTCTCTCCGTAGGTGATGGAAACAAACAAGCACTTATAGCGTGTGGTTCATACGAGTTCTGTTTTTGGAGAAAATGAATTTGGTCTTCTAATTGCCCATTTTCTTTTCATGAGCTTTAACAGGAATTTAAGGTAGCTTGCTGCGACACTGATATCTTACTTTGGAAGACATTGCTATTTCAGCACCCTGAATGTGAAAAACATCACACAGTACTTGTATAATGATGCTCTTTTTGTGAAGGATTGTAAAAACACATGGCAAGTTAAAGTGGGCAGCGTTTTGTATACCTAGAAAACTTTCTCAATGGGCTATCTACTTTTCTCTTTTCCCTGTACTGTACAGACCTGTTCAGTCTTTAATCAAAAATGTGCAACTGGATCAGGGTATTAATAATTTGTCAAGCTGCTTAAAAGGGGTAGAGGAAAATTCAGCGAGTCTGCCATGCTCTGTTCTATTGACCTTCTCTTTTCATCAGTAAAAGCAGCAAATAAGAATTAGCAGGGGGTTATCTTCTCGGCTTATGCTAACCCTCTTGCTCGAGAGGAAGATATTTGCCTAGCCTAATAAGCAAGTATGTAGTGTTAGTTCTATGAAAAAAAGTTATGAGAAAGACCATGGCATTTGGAGGAAGTTACTCTCTGTCTTCTGATCACAATAGTTTTTCCTGTGCTTGTTACAGTTAATGTCCAGGTGCCTCTGGTAACTGCAGCAAAGAGTTGGTGCCAGCATCCTGTGACCCACAAATACACTGTGCTCACAGTGTGTTTCCTGCCTGTGATATGTGCGTAAGCAGTAACTGACCAGGTGATGTACCAGCCATGCTTTTGCTGTGACATCCACTAAAACTTACAGGTGAGTCAGTCCTAGACAATATGCTCAAGGAAATACTGTATTGGTAGTTTGTGTTGATAAAAATTGATAAAAACAGGTTCTAGTATGCAATTCTGGACAACTGTGCCCGAATATTAACCCTGATTGTTGGCATAAGTCACATTTAAAATATTTTGTATTCCCTTCTTATACATATCCATTGTTCTTGTAATATAATTTTACATTGTCAGAACATATGAATTGAAGGATAGGGGACATGAAAAATTCAGTGGTTCCTGTATTACATTTATAAAATCTGAAATATTTTTCACTTTCCATATTATCTCTTTTTCAAATCTCTTGATACTTTGGTGATCCCCAGTGCTGCAAGATCTGTTTTTTTTTCATTCATGTTTTCTCCCTAGGCAGTGCTATATGATAGGAAAGTGTGAATATGGCTTTCCAAGCTGCTGTGTTGCAAACAAAATCACAAAGACATTTTAGAGTTCAATCTCTGCTAAATAGTTGAACTTACCCAAGTGTCACAAAAAGCTCAGTGACAAAGTATGCAACTTTGAATTGGCAATGTTGGCAAACCTCCAGATCCTAAACTAGAGGCCTACTGACTGCTTGTCTGTCTGGGTAACACTGAAGCTGTAACTAAGAGAAATAGGGAAGGGACAACCAGCATTGCCCCAGACTACTCACAGTTACACAAACGAAACTGATCTTCACCAAGGATGCCAGCAAAGAACGAGCTGTAGTAAATAGCAGCAAGAAAATCTGTGTCTGCAATCTGGCAATGCTTTGCATCACCAGCATGGCATTTAGGAGCTGGAGGTCTTTCTGCCTGGCAATTTCTTCTTGGTGTTTTTACATAACGTTAGTAGGTCTCTGAAGCACTCACACATGACATGCTCCAGGGTTTTCTACTGGCCATGCTGTTGGCTCTCAGAGGCTTCAGGGGAGGCATACTGCAGTGGTTATCTTGACTGAAGGCAACATCTTTCACCTTGTTCAAAACTACAGAGTTGAATCCTTATTTTATTCCTGATGTTTACTGATTTGTTTGCCTTGTTTTACACCAAGGAATTCTTTTCCCTTAAGTTTTGCTAATTGAGATGCTGATTTTAAGCTGGGGTTTTTGCTCGATTCCATCCAATAAACAAACAAACAAACAAAAAAGAGAGAGCAAAAGAGCAAAAGACCCTCTTTATAAGAAGAGGAGAACACTCCATGGGATGTGGGTAGGGAATAAGAAGGGAGAAAGAGGAGGATGAGGGAGAAGGAGGAGGAGGAGGAGGAGGAGGAGGAGGAGAGAGGGTTGTGCAGATTTCCTGCCCACACTTCAAAAGGGACTCTTTTCTCTTGTATTATTTCCTTTCCCATTAGCTTCACTTTGTTGGCTTATGGTTCCAAAATGCACCAGGAGTCAACTCCAGTGCAAAACTGATATTAAAAACTAACAGGTTAATGCCAGGGAAAACACACTCTGCTCCTGGTTTCAAAGACAGATTTTCTTTTTTCATAAGTGCAGCCATGCTTTTCTAATAAAAATTCATTAAACAATGGTTATGAAAGATGAAGGGTGGGGGAGGGGGAAGGGATATAATCAAGTGAGTCCCTTTGAACTCACTTGAAAAAATACAAAAGCAAACAACCAAGCTGTTAGTGTCACACGTTTTCCTTATGAACAGAGAGGCCTATCCAGGTTTGCTCACAGTCCAGGGAATAAAGATGAGTTAGGCACCTTATCTAAACCTCTCCCTCCAAAATCTGTAGGATTTCTGTTCTGTAAACATGGATGTGGAGGCTCTTTTGTGTTGCTTCAGTTTACATTATTGTGGGTCTAAACGAGCCTTGTAGAGACTGCTTAATTCGTTTATGTAAAGTAAAAACAAATGTAGAAGCCCTCGCTATTTTTTATTGTTAACATCCCATTGGGAGGCAGGAGAGTAAATATTTTAGAAGTTTAAAGCAATCTACTTAAGCTTAATAATAATGCTGGGTTTCAAGTAACAGAGAAGACTACAAGTCACTGGAAGATCAAAGATTATGCTGAGTTTTATAGCAAATCTGGGCAAAGATCTCCTGGGAGGGGTAAATCTTCAGAACTCTCCTTTCCCAGTCTTTCATGGTGATAGTTTGACATCTATGGAACAAGAAAGTGAGGAAGTGAGAATTCAGGCAGTTCTCCTGCATCCAGAGAAACAGGAAGCTACAGAACTGAAGGAATATTGACTTTTTGGCTAGTTTATATCTTAAAAATTATAAATTAAAAAAAAAAAAAAGAGAAAAAGCAAAAGAAAAATAAATGTGTCAGAAATACCCTTTCTTCTCCTGGGTCAGTTTGCAATCTCATGTTAATTGAATTTTGAGTGAGTCATCTCTAAATGAGATTTCTGGCAATTTTCCTGGGTTTATGTTAAGTGCCTGTGCTTGTCAGCAAATATTCAGAATCATTTTCAGATTCATTTGTTGAGACACACTAGGCACTCTTTACACTCTTCCCAGCAGTGATGTCCCTTTCATCTGAAATGAGAAGAGTAGAGTGCTACATTTTGGGCCATAAGCATGACTGCACATTTAAAAGAAAAGGAGGGAGAAAAGGAACAATGAGCAGAAGATCTGATAATGAATGATGCCACCTAACTATACTGTAATATCAGGTATGTGTGTCTGTGGATGTGTTCAGGGGATTGATATTTAGTAAGCATAATCAAGAATCTCTAACATAGGAACAGAAACTGGGCCACATTATTTTCCCATGGCTGACAAAGTTTCCACTGGCCTGGCTTCCAATTATAAAAAACACTGGAGTCCTCAGCCATTACACCAAAGCTTGTAAATTTCCTAATGAATATTTAAAATAACCCTATGGAGTTTTTTCATGTTAATGTATTTCAGCCTTTGACTAACACGAATATCCTACAGGGCTACCACTGTGTTTAGCTGCATGGTTAATTCCATTCTTTTATTTTAATGCTNAAAAAAAAAAAAAAAATCTTTGTTTCATCTTCTCCTGGTGTACATTTTATGTTTTTGTTTGATTTTTTTTTATGCCACAGTGAAGTTCCAGACACAGAGCAGATGTACACAGCCAGTTTCTTTCTAGGCTTTCTTACAGCACAAAAGTGACATGTGCACTCCCCCCACCACCAAAAAAGCAATTATTGAAAATCAATACCATAATAATGGCGAGCAGTGTTGTTTTTTTTCCTTGATAGCCAATTATGAGCAATTTACTAAAGTTGTCAACTCGTGGCAAAACAAATAGTGTTAATAGTATAGATTTCATAAAGACCTATCTGTCTTGTTATTGCTGCAGCCTGAGCGGTGTTCCAAGTTCAGGCTGGTAATGGAGCAATAACTCACGCAGCGATGGAGAGAGTACCATCACCAGCACTGGATGCCTTTGGAGCAGGGGAACTGAGCACTGCTGCCATGCAATATGTCCAAATGTGATTCCCTCCCCTTAAGTAACCACTGGTTTTTTACAGGAAAGATGGGTGACCGTAATACCGAGAAATTCCTTGAGTGCTTTTGGGGTGTTTTAAGACTGTCTGATAAACCCTTGTGGTATTTTGAGAAGAATTTTGGGACTGTGAAGTTAATGCTGTGTTTTTGATTGCTGACTTCAGGCCTGAATGCAGGCAAAGTCATGTGTCTGTGTAGTATCTATCACAAGGGGAATTTCTCAGTGCTACTGGCATGCCATTATGAGCCAAAGCACTATGAAAGTGATGTTAATATAGTAGATGAAAAGTTTGGTATCACATCAAACAGATTTCTTTTTGGTGATGACAGATTTCCTAAGCCAAGTTCTGTCAAAGTGCTTTAACTCTGGGAAGTTGTCTCTCATACATTGCAGTTAACATGACAGACTCCACCTTTTTGAGAGACACAGAGCTGATCCTGGCATTTCACACCCAGAAATGAGTTCTCACAAATCAGGGCCGTGTCCTGATTTTCTGTGACAGAAGATGACAGCAGAGAGAAGGGAAATAAAAAGCTCTGTGGACCTGAGGTGCTACCACCAGGGGAAATGGTGTGAAGTGGACAAGTTTCTTTCTCTGGTCCATGGAAAATTCACAAAAACGAAGGATGCTCACGTGGGATCAGACATGCTTTGTATATCTGCACAGCTGAGGTTCGCAATGAGTGGAGTTTTTTACACCCTTAGAGCTAAAATGGGCTAAAATGTATTTAGTGCCAGCCAGAATGCTGAGCATGCTGGTGTCAGCATGCTGAGAGGTGACCCACCTCGAAGTTCACCTGTTCAGGTGGACCATGTTCCTGCTGAAAGCTCTGGGAGGATGGGCAGGACTGCACTGAGCACATGCCCACCCAGGCTGAGCTCAGCCCTTGACCTCTGAGCTTGAAACTGAGCTATAAAGATGGGGTCCAGCCCAGATGATGACTTGAAAAGCCCTTTAGGGCATGGGAATTCAGCTTGTGCATGTTCTTTTGTGCTCCAGCTCAGCTGTCCAGCTCTCCTGGACACCATTTCTAGCCCTAAGATTTTACCTTTGCGCAGGTTCAAAAACAAGATGTGGGAACACAAACCAGTGTCAGCAACTGTTCACTCCTGTGAATATATGAAGGACAGTCATCCACAGAGTTTTCAAGCTGTGTCCATCTTCTGATCTCTAAGAAGCACATAAAGCCACAAGTGTAAGGTCTTGCTTCAGGAACAGAGGGAGAGGAAAAACAAAGCTTATTGTAAGCTCCTACTCTTCCTGCCCTCTCAAAGATGTGTGCATGTGTGTGTGTATATTCAGTATTTAAATTGAGTTTCTTCCTTTTCTATCCCTTCCTTACTAAGCACTGGAGGAGCGACACTGGCCTTACACTTGCTGGCAACAGCTGTGTCTGGTGTAATGTCTGCCACACACATGTGCCACTCCTTCCTGACTGTCTGGTGTGGGTCTGAAGACAGCAGCAGCACTTGCTGGCAGTTTTCAGACACTGATCTGCTTTCTCTTAGTGCATCCTGGGCTTTGGAGCAAGTGCATGCTCCACTCTCCCTCCTTAGGAGTAGCTATAAGTGGAAAAGGGGTGTCTACATTGGGAACTCACTCCGAGTTCTCCCTTAAACTGCCTTGTCTCTTTTAATCATCAATCCCCTTTCCCACATACTGGAACAGCTGCTCCACTGCAAACTCCAGCTGGTGCTCATGGGGGGCTTTAAATGCCTTAAAGTGTTTCTCTGCTGGAGACTGTGAACATCTCCTTTGCCATAATCCCATCTGTGTGTGGCAGGGGTGGGGAGTTGGTGTCCCAGTCTTTCTGGACAGCTTAAGCAAGAAAATCTTTCTGGAAAATAAAGGGTTGATTTTTTTTCTTTAAGCCTAATCTGTTTCTAGCTAGGCTAAACCTGGAAAGTAAATTTTAGGTGCCTCTTTAAGTGTTTGCAGATCTCACTAGCAAAGAGGAGGAAACTGGTTTTGGGAAAATAAAAAACAGCCTGCACATGGAGGAGAAATTGGAATCAATTTCTATGTCAGGTTTAAGGTCTGTTTGAAAGTTGAGGTTTGAAACTGAGATGCAGAATCAAGTATGGTAGTGCTGAAACTGTGCTGAAACTCTGTTCCATGAGATTTCTTCACTAGCAGACATAAATTCTAAAAGCCAGATAGCCTTAAGGGATTTATATCATCTTGGGCTGTAGAGGAAAAAGAGCTGGAGTTCTTGGAGTCTTGTCATGCTGGATTTGTTGTGACACTGAAACAGAAGAGGAAGTATCTCGTTACTTAACAGTGAATGGATGGATATGGGGATTTATTTAGCAGATCAGAGCAATCTTCAAAGCCATTTAAAGAGATGAAGTGAGGAAGAATAACCTCTGCAAGTGATTTCATAGATGGAGCTTAGTGACACCATGTTAATGAAATTTGGCCAAGATGCTGTCACTAGTACAGCTCTTCTTGAGCAAAGAACCCTATGATCTTTAATTTATTATAAGTTGTCAAAGGCAGAAAATAGTTTTGACAACAACAAATGATGAATAAACTGAGAGGTGTCACCAAAGAGCTTTGCATTATTACCAACACCATATTTCCAGTCGTGGCCAGAGCAGCAAGGTAAGTCTAAGTATGAGGAACACAGCATAGCACAGAAGCAGTTCACTAGATCTTTTACAAACACACACACACCCCCCAGTGTAGAGAGTCTAGAGAAAACTTCAGATAGAAAATGGAAAGTCAGAAGATTTAGGAAGGAAATACCTTACATAAAAATCCATAAATTTGGAAAATGTTGCTGTTACTAGTCACTACATCTCTATCTATAGTAGGTGAAGGATTTTGTAACTGGTTTTGTGCAACTTTCTCTTGAGATTGCTTGCCTGAAAATCAGGTGGCATAGTGCTGATCCTTTTAGACTGTTTCCTACTGCTTCCACATCTATAGGATGGTTGTCTCTCTTGGCTTTTCTCCAGTGTCCACTGCATGATGCTATAAAGAATATTCACAACATCTCACTCTAGGCCCCTAGTATGTGTCTTAAATCAGTAGCACAGACTCATTTTTCCTTCTGTGGCCTCTAGATGGCCAACAGAATATGAGCCCCAGCTTGATGCTGTGAATGTCCTCTGGACCACCATGTCTCTCCTTGTCTGTTGTTTACAAAAAAGTTCTAGGACTTCTATTTTGGTGCCTCAAGTTTGCAGGCCAGTGTGAGTAAATGTCCTCTATATCTTACGTGCTATTAGACCCATCTCATCAGTGATCTGGTGTGTGAAAGGGTGCTGCTGGTAATGCACCGTTTGGAAAAAAACAGCAGAAAAACCCTTTGTCTTGAGTAATTTATTTCATACACTGCCTTTTTTTCTGGCATGTGAATTGTGTGTTAATAGCTTGCAGTTTTCTCACATTTGCTGGTCATTTGAAACTATTGTCTGAATAATTTCGATGAATAATTCTTGATCTGTAGGTATTTCACACTCATTTCACTGGGATCATTTGAAAACTGAAATTCATCTTTCAAGCTGAGTTAGTTTTTATTGGTCTCTTGGATCATAAAATGCATTTATTTTCATGGAATTGACTGTTGAAAAATAGCATGTATTGTCCCATGAAGAAAGACATTTGGGTGCATGATGAACAAATCTCATCTGCTTGTAGGTTCTGTTTGGTTTGTTTGAATGAACTATCATTCACAGAAACAACCATAACATTAAACAAACTCACCAGTTCACCTAGCACAGCCTCCTGCAATCTCAGATAATCGTACAAAACACTGAGTAATGATTCAAATACTTACAGATTTTTAGGGTATAAATTATCTGGGAAAAAATTTAATTATGCTTTTGATCAAGTTGTAAGTCATGAAAACATTAGCCAGTTTCTTGTGGACATCCTATTTCTCCTGTCTGGTGGATGTTGCATGCAGAAAAGTCAGAGAGAAAAAGAAATAATGAATATAAGAAAGGTAAGATGTAAAACTGGAAGGAATCTCAGGTCCCTGCCATCACCAAGTCTAGGAAATATTTTAAGGGGGAAAAGTTAAATATTTATAAGCCTTAGAGAACAGTTTATTTTGGATTAGTTTTGCATATGAAAGTTTGGGTTGGTTTCTTTTTATCTCAGGAGGCTCTGCTGTGCCTGTTAGTCACTTCTCTGCAGGAGTACCTCAAGGAACTTCTTTTTCTTCTATTTCTTTTGTGAGTAAACTGCAAACATTCATATCAGCTGGCTGCTTCTTGTCCACAAGTGAGACCATGTGTGGAAGTCCATTTTAATATTTAAGGATTTTTTGCATAACAACAGTACCATGCTGTATGGCATATTCTCTTCATTCACAATGGAGAAGTGTTTTGTTTTCATGTATATCCCACAGTGTGAAAACAGACAGAGAGAAACTGGGGAATTAGATCTTGAGATACTTTGTTTTTAACTTATGTTATCAAAAATATCTGGTGTAGCAACAGTGAGCAGAACAAATGGTAGTTCTAGTGAATACTAGAATGACAGAAAGTCTTTTATTCCAGCCTTCAAAATGCTTCCCATCTAGTACCAAACAGTAAACAATTCAGTATCATCTACATCACATCCAATTTAAATCCCAGAAATCACTACTTAATTAACCAATTCAGACTCTCCTTTCTGCATTAAAAGTAGCCAGGTCTTAAATGTTCAGTGCCTGTCTTTCAACTGTTTTGAAATCTCCACCATACTTATATGAATTTCCACTGTGTACTGCAGATATAACACTTCTGTGCTCACTATCCACCTTGTCTGGGTCCTTTGAAGACTATTTCCCCTAAATGCAATGTTACTGTAAAACAAAGAGACATTTGGATGTGAGTTTTATTTCTCTTTTTATTCACAGACCCCAGGTGACAGCTGGCTGCCTGGCAATTCCAGAAATTATTTGGAGCAGTATGTTATGTCCAAACCCACAGGTTTGCTGAATTAGTTGAGTCACACTGGGGGCATATATCACCTGCTGTGGGATGCCAGGAAATCTTAGAACTGAAGGGACCATGGTGTCTGTCTCACTCTGGTGTGTGTTTGTCCAAGTTGCAGTGATGCTAACACCATGGCCTTGTCAAACAGTCTGTTCTGGTGCTCCAAAGTCCCTGCTGTTAGAAAAAGACTCCTAGATATCTCCTGAATCATTCCATCCATTATTTCTGCCCATGATTTGCAGGTTCTCAAACACAAATATGAGGAAGAGATTATCCTCTTTTCATAGGAGCACTTTTACACATTTTAAGGCTCTTACTGAGTTTATTCTCATGTTTATCCCTAAGTACTTCAAGTTCCTTCAGTATTTCCTTCATTTCAGATTATGTCTTCCAGATTCTCATCTTTCTTAGTCTTTAAATTAGACCTTCTTACAATGCCTGTATAACAGATTCTTGTGGTGACTTGTTTACTAATGTGAAAGGAACTGGAAAACTTCATATTGTGGACAGTGTTTTTTTAATATAAAGTCTGGTACACTGGTTGTTTTCTTCAGAATTGTCATGAAGTTTTTACCTTGATTCTAATTCAAAGATAATTCCTGATAGTATTACTAATAAGTTCTGAATTAAACCACTGCCAGTTTCTGGCTGACTGTGCTTGAGTAGCTTAGCTGATACATGGCCAGTTCACACTATCATGCTGTACCTATCTCCCACAAAACGTTGCCAAAAACTTTACAATTTCCTTTAACTCTGTGTGAGCACAACTAGACTGAATATTTGGTATAGTATTATTGCCATGAGCTGAACTTGAACAAGTGCAACATATATTTATTACTTGAAAAGGATCTAGAACAAACAGCTTTCCTCTGTCCCACAGTGATGAAAAAGATGGGTTTCAATTTCTAAATTGTCAGTTTGCTTTCAGCATTAGCTCCTTGTAAGCTGTGTCCTGGTTATGCATGAGGAAATCCCATGGATTCATAACAGTGGTACAGGATTTCAGGATAAGTGAGGCCCACATGCAGCATTTGCAAACTGAGATTGTGAGCTGGAGGAATACCCAGAATTGCTTTGCTACTTGTGAACACAACTCCATTAAAGTTGGAACCAGATAAGGGGGTGGGGTGGGCTAGTGACCAGCCTGTGCTGTGGCAAATATTTGAGCACCTGCAGAGAAAAGAGGGCTTTTCCTTGCCTCTGCCATTGCCTCGTCTCCCAGCCCAGTGCTCCTCTAACCATCTTGCATGTGAAATGTAAGACCTGGGACTTTCTCTTGCTCCATGCTTGAATAAAGTTTAATAATAGCCTGTACATACTACTGTAATATAAAGTACACTAATAAACCTCCCCTGGACACCTTTTGGAGAGCTGTTCAGTAAACAAGTAGGAAACAAGATGATGTAAGGTGCAATTTACAATAGCATCCAAGTATTTAAGCAGTGTGTGTAATGATGTGTATATGCAGTTTGTATAATGTTGTAGCAACCACAGACAGTTGACCTAAAAATACAGAACATGAGCTTCAGAAATTATGCCAGTTTCAGAAACAAGAGAAAACTATGATTAGGAAATCCCCTTGAAAATAAACTGGTCTTTAACTATCTGCCCCTGAGCTGCCTGTAAGTAACTTGGCAAACAAGTAGATATTTTTGACGTTGGGATTTTCAGTAGGGAATGCGATCCAGCTTCTCATGTCAGTGGTTAGTGTTGTGAATGCTTTTGCTCTTTTAAATATCTTTTGGTCAATTTTGTGTAAGTCTGGACTCAGCTAGTCACCAGAAACAACGAACCATTTTAATTTCTGTTTTCAGAAGGGGAGGTGCTTACCATCTCCTTCCAGACACCAGATTTAATTAGCTGTACCCACCTGTTTTCCCACAGTACATCTGTTTCAGTTTTTGCTGGTTTTGATACATCTGAAGTGTTTGATCATCTGTGCAGGTGTAAAAACAACCACAGATGAATGAAGATATGAAAATTTCCAGGGCAATAACAAGAAAGATATTTCCACCTTTTTACTTGCTCTGAGACCCAAAGTGTGGTAGAGCTTAGGTGGTCAGTTGTGGGCATAGGAAGAATATGTTTGAGGTTTCAGGAAACTCTGAGAGGTGACTGTTTACTTGAAACAAGACCAGATACAAAGCTCTGACTTGTGCCCAAGTTCTCCTGAGGGGTGAGGAGTGAAGGGCTTGGATCCCCTTTCAGTACCTCAATAGTGTAAAGCCTCACCTCTGCAAATACAGGTGCACTTCAGTCTAGAGAGGTGACTGAAACTCCTACAGACAAATCCTCGTCAGCTTTTTTGCTACTCAGTTTATGCAGCAGTAACTGCAGATCCAGAGGAACAGGTAATTTGGAGCTGGCTTTAACAATAACCACAGTAAGTGATTCATGAGCTACCCAGCTTTGAACTCTGTGTTGTCATGGCTGGATGGCTGTCTTTCTACCCCACATACCTGATTTAGTTTAGGGACAAAATTAGGGATATGCATATGCCTTCTGTGAATAGCATGTGCATTGTCATCCATAAGCAGGTGGAGGGGAGCCTGCTTCCAGCCAGGCCTATGCTGTCTTGGAAGGAGAGGAGAGTAGTGAAAGCCTTGACAAGTTGCATTTCTTGTGCCCTGCTGGGCTTTCCCTGATGCTGCTCAGTGAAAGATGGCTTTGGCTCCTTCTGTTTCTGCAGCACAGAGTGAGGATTCACCCTTTAATTTGTGTTGCTGAAGGTCAAGGAGCCTAATTATGGCTTTCTGATACTCTGAGATTCTTGGTAGCTAAATAGGTGTGTTGGACTTCCATCCCTTTCTTCATCCCGCTGCAAAGCAGACAAATCCAAATCATTTATTTTCTGTATGGGAAGCAGGTGCTTAGTGAAGGGCATAAATCCTATAGAGCTAAGGAAAAAAACCCCAAACAGTCAGTAAAATAGATGCTAGGGGAAAAAAAAATACAAATCAGTAATTCTGCCACTAGGCACCTGCTGGCATTGTCAGCAAAATTTACTAAGAGAGGTGTACTGAGCCACATGTTTTGCAAATGCTTTTTTCGAAGCCTGTTATAGGTCTCACTGCATGTTTATTTATTACTGTCATCACAGCACTTCATTCAGGCTTTTAAAATGATTCTGAAAGGCATGAGTTTTAACATCCACAGGTCTGATGTCATGCTTTATCCTCAGAAGTCTACTAGCAAGGGCAGCACCTGGGTGACATTTCCCGCATTGTTGCAGCAGCATGTCTCTTAGTCCGCCTGGAAAACTAACTGTTGGGGGTGAGAGGAACAGGTCATCTGCACACTCACACCATCAGTCCTTGACCTTTCTGTTGACAATATCCACAAGATGTCCTTTCTGACAGCTGCAGCTACAGAGCTGTTTTGTGATAGGGACACATGTCCAGGCTGAAATCATTGACTCATTTCATCTAAGCTGCAGAGCAGCTAGCAGGCACTTAGCACCTTGTGGCTGCTCCAACAACTGCTCTGGTTTTGAACTAGTGGCCTTTTGGTGTCAGGCTCTGATATTCTATTACCAATTTCCCAGCCATCCAGTTCCTCGGAACAAATGCACACTCAAAAAACAATTACATATAAATTTAAATTACTCTGAAGTGCCAAGTGATAGAGATGTGACCTTCACCTGGGTCTGGGGGCTAGTGTGAGACAGCATGAACTGCAGGTAAGCTGACACCTACAGTTTTGTTGTCTTGGCAGTTTCAGAAACAGACTCTAGCCCCACGCCCTTACTGCCCTTTGTTTCCTTTCCCCTGCACCCTCCTCACGGACAATAAAAATAAGACGTAATACATCACTTTTTTGATGGTTCTATTTTCAATAGAAATTGGAGATCAGGAACTTGCAATGACTTGTGAGATTTACATTCATCTGCCGTATCAGGTTGTTAAGAAGCTGTAGCTCTGGTCACTTCAAAGCACTTGTTATTTTGAAAAATTGGCCAGAACTTCAGCTGGTGTACATCAGCACAACTCTGTTTCTTCAGTAGAGCTGATTTACTCCAGCTGAGGATATGGCCTCATATCATATGGTTGTTTCTTAACTTAAAAATATATATATAATGCTGCTGAATACATGACAGGCAGAGCTCAATATGAGAGTAAAGGAGAATTCTTTGTGGGAAGATCTTGTTCCTGATAAAGACATTTATAGTAAATTATTAGGAAATTATGTGTCCCTGCATTTTCTAAGCATGCCACGTTTGGATATAATTGTGTTACTTTGAATATTATTACTTCCATTTACAAAGTAAAATTCTAGCCCTGGTCTTTGAAAATTTGTCCCTTCGTACTTAGTAAATCATAATTATACTATCATGGTGATTACCAGGGGACCCTGAGGGTCAATGGACTGCTTTTAAGAGAATCACAGAAAGTAACTAAGAAAACCAAACCTATTGTTAATAATGCTGAATTTGTCATGCAAGGATGTGCAGCATCACTGAAAAATGTATCGGGGATTGTAATTTGTAAAAGGCTGGAAAGCATTTTCATGAGGTTATATTTCTCGCCACCTTTCTCATTGTTTTTCTTCATGTTCTGTTCCCACTTAATATTCAGTCTCTTTCTGACAGTGTGTTTTTTGTTTTCTTTCCCTTCATAAGACAGAATCTTGGGTCTTTAAAATGTGTCTGCCTGACCTGCCTGCTGCCGATAAGACATCAGTGAATATTAAAATATTATCTCTGTCCTCAGATCTTCAGAAGTGGTCATCTGTTTTGGCACCCGAAGAAGGGTTTTAGGACATAGTCATCTGTCAAGATGTGATATTTCCATCCTAACAAACCAAGTGCTTTGTAAGTTAGCTATGTTTTACTTAGTCTTTTTAGATATTTTCCTTTCTTTGGTTTTTACCATAAAAGATGGTACTTCTTTCTTTCAGTTGAATATGTGCCTTATATAACAGTGGTGATCCTGGTAAAATCCCTATCAGAAACCCACAGCAAACCACTGAACAACATTTATAGTAAAAATATATATTTTCTTCATCAAACAATGCACAGTGTAGACAAAGTGCCTTTAATAACTCTCTGACATAATGCTGACCTGGATAAATGGAAACTCTCTGTCTCTGAGCCCTTTCTTTGTGCTGTGTTCAAATTCCACCATCAGCAAAGCATGCAGTTCTCTGAAGGGGTTTGCTCAATAGCTTTTTCATCCTTTGCTTCTCCCTGGATTCTTATGGCTTTGCTGGGACAGGGGGAATGCATTTCCTTCAGGCACTTTATCAAACAAGGACTTAAAAAAACCCCCCTCACTTCTTGCTGGCTATTTTGAAATTGGAGTAAATTTAAAATTTCCAGGACAGATTCTCACACAGGTTGACATATACACTATTGAATCCAAAAGCCATATAATGAATACCAGGATGAGTAATGATGAGGATTAAATGCACATATCATTAGGAGAATTGTAACTTATTCTTACACAGATTGTAAGGGACAAACTTTGCTGCTAGGTTCTCTTCAGTCTGGAGCAAGATTTTGTGTGAGGATTAGGTAGAAGGAAAAGACAAAAAGATACATCTGGGGTTACATCCACAGTTTCTGTGAGTTAAATGCATTTATCTGCTGGGTAGTAACCTTACACGGGGTATGAAAGTTCTCTGCAACTAAGTATCAGGAATAGCTGATCAGAGTGACTTTTTTAAAAATTATTTTTTCACCAAGACATAAGAATAGGTAAAAATTGCATATTTTCAGCAGGAAAGTGACAACATGTTCATTGGAAGTAGTATTCAAAAAACCTTTTTTCCCTAAAAAAGGAGGATATATTTTTTTTCCATTCTCTCTCTCCTGCTGTCAAAATGGAAAAAAAGGACATGAAGGAGGAAGAGGGCAAGAACATGAACAAAACATAAATGTGGAAAGGCAAAAATCGTAATATCCAAAAATAAATATACCTGTTTTCATTGCAAGAGGAAAGAATTTTGAAGGAAATTAAAATATTCTTGATGTTTTTATCCAGTAATAATTTTTTGATGGAAAACAATCCCCCTTACTGGACCGATTTGTGGTGTTTATAAACAAGAGATCATCAAAATGACATAACTAAAAATACTTTTGAAAAAAAGTGGAGACTTGCAACTTAGATGTGAAATAGTAATGGAAAAAATCTCTCTGAACATGTTTAACTATCCACCTAGAATCCTATTTAAGATTGTAACAGAACAAGTTGTTACAATACCATAGAAAACCATTCCCAGTTTCCTTGCCAATAGTGTGTTTTTTGTCTTCTCCATTCAAGGCTGCCCAGAAGAGTTGTGCAGTTTCATAGCAAGATTGACTGAGGAATTTATCTTAGAAGTAAGCCAGGAAAATAAATAGAGATTTTACAGATTTCTCACCAAACAATTGGGCAGCCATCAGTGTGAGTCCTGGCACATGAGAACAACCAAATATTCTGTCTGGAAAACCATTGGCTTTGCATGTAGGTCTTGTCCCATGTTTCATTAAAGGTCTCTGGGATGCTGGCCTTCCCTAGGGAAATTTTGGAAATGAGGTTTTCTGTATTGTACACCATGTGAGCTGACATGAGGCCAACACAGGACCTTTGCATATGAACCAGGGAATATAGTTTTTTAAGCCAGAGCTCTGCTTCTGCCTTGGCTTTGAATGTGTCGACTTCACTGGAGCTACCTTTCATTCACACAACACCAGGCAGGGAGATATTTAGTGTTGAGCCTCATAACACTTTAACAAATGAAAAATGAAAACAAATGCATCAGACTTCAAATTTCTCTGAATTTTTTGTTTCCAGGTATCTAAATGTATCATACCACTGAAAATATTACCACAGCACCTACTTTCCAGGTACATATCAGTTCTGTTTCCTCTGAATAGGCTGAGAGACTGAAGCACTGAAAAATTAAACCCAAAGCCACAGAGGAAATTTTTGCCACAGCTTGGACTTGAACTCAGATCTCCTTCAGGAGTATTTAATGAAATAAACTATGAGACATTGTAAGTAGTCTAGCAGGATCCTCCTAGTGAGAACTGGGTGGACAGAAATGTTTGATACTTTTTTAAACTGGCATGAGAATACAAGGCAGGCACCATGCAGTAGGTGCCCCTTGATCTCTTTTTTAACCATCTTGCACTGCTGTCTGTATGCTATTTGCCCAGGCTGGGGTGAATGCCTGGCCTAAACATCTTGTCCCCAGTACATGCAGAAGAGTTTTTTGTGTACTTGAACTTGCTTTCGGATAATTTTTCACCATATCCATCTGGACCGTTTTTTAATGTGTTCCTTCAGTACCATTAGTGAGGTAGTGCAATGCCATTTTTCTAAGGTCCTGAATGTTTACTTCTCCAGGTAGGGTGATTATGGGCATGATGGAATGATGTCTTTAGTCAAGTGTAGATCTTATCTTCCAATGTAACAAGGTAGCCTAATGAAATGAGTTTTATTCAAAGATCTTGTCTCATAACGCTTCAGGAAAACATGATAAATTGAATGATTCTTTTAGCAAATGCATCACAGAAAGCACTGGCATATTGCTTATGAAGTTTAATTTTGTAATAGTTCATGGGGTATAATATACCTGTAGCTATTTCAGTGGAATGAATTTTACAGGCTCATTACAAAAGCAGAACTGTTGTCCCAAAATATTGCTTTTCTTGTTGAAGTGTTGTTCAGATTCAGGGCAATTTGCATGTATAACCTCCAAGGAATTGCAGCATCTCAGTTTTAGATTTTTTTTTCTTTTATTGTTCTATTATTATGAACTATGGTGAAACTCTTTTATTTAAATAATGAGAGACTAGCTTTTATTAGCAGAGGTTTCACTGACTGAATGTGGCATGCCAAATCTAAATCCAGAAATAGATATTTTTTAAAACTGAGAAAAGTTTGGTTGTTTACCAACTTAAATAATGTAAAACTAGACAAAAGTAAAAATATTGTGATTTGGACATAATTTTGTTCTCTCAGATTTCAGATCGGTCGTGTTTTTACCATTTCCTAAGATATGAATTACCTTTAATGGGAAAATGACCAACCCAATTTACTTATGAAAGTGAGAAATTACTTTCTTGATACTGCAATGTGTCCAATAGTAGTTTTGGAATAATCTGCATTGCCATTACTCTAGAATTTTGCATAATGTAGGGAGCTTTGGGGGGAGCTTTGAGTGTACATTGCCTTGTACATTTGGGCCTTCCCAAGCTTGCCTCTAGCTGTGGTGGTGTAGGAGAAAAGCACTTGTCACTCCCCTGCATGCAAGGCTTCAATCCACTGGGGGTTTCCAGGTGCATTCCCAAGAGTGGTGGGGTGCACACAGTGTCCCATCTCTTCCTTGCATGGCAACTCCCCTCCTACTCCAGCAGAGCTGCCTCCTTTGTGCTTTTTCAGCTGGGAAAAATGTAGAGATTGACTGTATAATTTGTTTTAGAGGAAACGGGTGTGGGGCTGACCTAGCAGTCTGTGTAGGTATAATCTAAGTGACTGAAGTTTTTGGCAAAGCATGCACTCGGTGTCTCCTGGTGCCTGAAGACTGATACTATAACCATTTCAACATCTATCCTTTCTTAAACAGGAGAGTGTATTTTCAAGTGCATGGAGTTGCCATGCAGTGGTGGTTCCCAGATATCACCAAACTCACCCTCCAGTGTGTGCTGTGCTTATAACCAGAACATATAACTACAACCTCCTCAGCCTGAAATCACTGTGAGAGCAAGAGCTGATACAAATCCAGATCTTGCCCTTGTAGAGGTGCGATAAGCATAGATTCCTATATGAAGGATCTCAAAGCAGTCCTAGGTAGACCTCTTTGGACATAGATTATAAAACCTCTGGGACCACCACAACTGATAGGGCTCCTTACTTTTCTCTATATTTTTCTCAGCTCCATTGATTTCTTCTTCCCTTTTTCTTTCCTATAATATCCCTAGAATTAGAATGCTGAAAAGTAACAAGGATAAAAGTAACAAGGTTTATAGAAGCAGCATCAAAGAGCAGAGCTGAAGTCCATTTCAATGGATGTGAATTTTTCAGAAGGTTAGAATACCACAGGCGTTTTTTGTTCTCACATTCTTCGTTGTTTATGTTACAGTAATCTTTGGAGGAGTCTAATGAAACCGGAGCCTCACTTTGTAAGCCACCCACTACCAAACACTGGCTAGATCCTCAACTTCCTTGGATTCGTTGGACTCATGCCAAGCCTGAGTAACAAGGTTCTGAACCCACCTCTTCTGCAAGCATCTTACTGGATAGGAAACACCTGGGCTCAGGAAGCTCGGGTTGGGAGCCTTTGCACTCTAGCATAGCAGCAATACTGGTTACTGCTAATGGTAGCACTGCAGCAGGGCAGTTGATTGATTTGCCCTAAGTCATGCAGCAGGCTGTGGCAGGATTGGTCTCCTGAGACCCAGACTCAGACTCTTAGTCCTTTTCTGTCTGTCTGAGTAAATGCTGTCTGAGCAGTTTCCATGTTTTGGCAGTGGGTGGGAGAAGCCCATGGGCACAGTACCTGGGAAGGGCAAGTGTGTGGTACCTTTGCTGGAGTCTGAATTCAAAACTTGAAATGTTTTGGGTTCTGAGGGGTAATGGGCTGGAAAGCAGCGAGCTGTAATATTTCAGTTCTTATTATTTGACCTAGTTGTAATGAAATGCTCCTTTTATTGATTAACACAAACCTCTAATATTTTACTCTTGAGTGAATAAAATGAACCTTCAAAAACCTGTTTTTGAACACTGAAAACTGTCAGATATATATTTGAATCAATGTTTTTATATAAATCGGTAAAATATATTCAGTTTGAAAATGTTGACTCTCAAGACTGTTGATTCTCTTTATTCATTTTTTATTTCATTTCAAAGCAGTGAAAGATGTTTCAGGGGCTGCATCTTGTACAGTCTGGAGTATATATCTCTAGATTTTCCGAATATTATTGTTTGGGATGTCCATGACATTTAGCTTGTAACACTTTATAAATAAAACTTTTAGAAGCACTGAACATGGTAGAATCCACAATGGTATGAAAGAGCTAAAAATTTCTATGGAATTGGGTTTGAAATCTATATAATACGTGTACTGTATTGCACATGTATACCACAGTCAGTATCTTTAATCACATTTGGTGTTTCTGTCTGTCTGCATATACTTCACAATTTTTTCTTCTGTAGCTTCAATTAGTGTTTAATGAACTTAGTGAGAGTTAATTATTAAAAAGTGACTTCAGGGGTCAAGCCTGTTTTACATAGATCCACAAAGACACAGCATGAATGTGGTTTTGCCACTATGAAAATTGTAGTGAAAAGATAATTATTTTTTTTTAATCAAGAAATAAAAAGCTGACCTGTCTAAGTATCCTTTCCACAAGACATTCTCCAGCATTATTGCTGTACACATTTATAAAGAAGCAATCTGCCCTGTGTTCAGGTATTCCACTCTTACAAATGTAACTGCAAACATCCATTTACGTCTGACAGCATCATTCAGTTCTTTTTATGTTCCTCCTCCTTGCTGATTTGAAAATGTTATGAAATTGAAGTAGGCTGCCATAAGTACAGTAACAATATGTTATTTTCCCATTAAGTACAATGGGATGTGTTGTTACATGCCTTGCTTCAATGCTTGTGATAATTAAACATTGAGGAGGGGTGCTGAATGTAATTCTTTTTAATGACATCAGAATCACAATGTTAATGCAGAGGCAACATGCCTACAACATTTTAGATTTAAATCTGTAATTTTTTACAGGCAACGCTTGCGTTCTGATGAATGTTCTTGCACTGTCCTTTTTACATTTGAGCTGAATCTCAGGCTGGTGTGGGATAGACCTATATTGCTCTTCCATTAGACCTTGTTAACATCTGAGCTGTCAGGCCTTGTGCTGGCTTCTCCAGGCCCAAAGGGGAGCAGTGGGTTGTCCCTTGCCCTGCCTGTAGTAAGGACAGAGAGGCAGCAGAATACTCTTGTACACCTCAGACCCTCCCGTGTGCTACAAATGCTGGTGCAGGCAGGGTTAAGGGCAGCCGTGTCACACTGACCCGTGACTCAGTTGTACTTTTGAGTCATCATTCTGGTTGGCTATTTCCATGGCACAGATAGATAGGGCTGATATGTTCCTTTATGCAGCAGTATGCCTCAAATCATATCCCAGCTTTCACTAATTAACATTTTTAGGCTGATTAATGTTGCATGGCTGGTAATACTGCTGAAGATAATCAGATTTACCCTACTGATCCCTAATACTCTGTTCTAAATAATACTGAGAGCATACTGCATATTTATATTTGACAAAGGGGTCCAGAGACAACGAACTCTGTTGCTGACATTGGAAGAGGTCAAGCTCTCATTAATCTCCTTCTGTCTTCAAGGATCATTGTTGATGGCCTCTTGGAAGATTCAGAACTGCCACTACAGAGGCTGATGAAGATGGAAGTCAATCTCCTTTGCACATAGGCATTTGGTGTTGTTCAGAAAGAAGATTCAAAATCTGACCTTTAGGTTTTCCCACTCTCCTTATGCTTCAGCCACGCAGGATGAGTTTCACCTGAAGTGCCAAGGCAATTTAGACAAAAAAATTGTAGGGTATATGTGGTGTTTGTTACTGTGCTGTTCATCTGAGCCTGCACAGCTGATCTGAGGAGGGATGGTGCATATTTTGTAATGATGGAGACTTGTTAATTTGAGATAAATTATTAAGTGCTGACAATAAATGAGCATAGATATGCAAACAAATAAGCAATGACAAGGAAAGAGGGAGAGTAGGGTAAGAAAAATGGCAAGGTTTCCTGATGATTGGACAAAGATGTTTCTCTGGGATTATTTTGACTGGTGTCAACTCTTCCTTTTATTTGGGAGCAATTTCTTTCAAAGCAATAAATATTTGAAAACTTCATATTTATTAAGTGTTAATTTTACCCCTAGGCCTTCTAAGCAAAAAGTTCAAAACACAACTCTGGAAATACACACAGGCTCCATCTGTTCATCTCCTGCTGCATGCTTTGAAAATTGTCACCCAAAACCTTCATTATTTTTATCAGCGCTATTTTTTTCAGGTTTTGGATCCTTGCTTTATCCTTCAGTACTTGCACATTGGTTTCTGTAAGTGAGCCCTTCAGCAGCTGGTACAGCAACACCTGGTCACCTACTACAACTCAAGTAGGCCAGGCCACCACTTGAAGGTGGCTAATTTCCATTTCTAATTATGGCCTGTGTCAGGGATCCATATTCAGGACTTTGGCCCACTTCAATCCAAAGAGAATGTGCCATTATGGGAAAATTATGTACAGAGATGAAACATAGTAATACCTTCTTCCAGGAACCAAATAAAGAGACACCACAATTATTTAGGCACCTCTTTTGGGATTTAGCACGTGCTCAAATTTAGATTTCGGGAGTAGTATTTATTATCTGTGTTGCTCTCCTGTCCATCTCCTAACACTTTTCCTCAGTGTTTCCTTTCTTCAGCACTTTCTCAAACCTTTCTTGTCTCACAGGCTGAGATGATCAGAATTTGAATAATCAGTGTTGACACTCTTGAGTGCCTTCATTAGGGGTTAGGCTTAATCCCTTGGGAGGAACAGAACCTTGGCAACTCACATCTTGCAGAGCATTATCTGTAGTTGTCTGCATGCTCAGCACCAAAGAGCTTACAATTTACCCAGTTTTTGAAGTTCTTTTTCATAACTTTATGGCTCATTTAAAGAAGCTGTTCAGGTTCTGCAGAACACCTATCATGAGAACACCAAACCAGTCAGATCCCATGAACAGGGTACAAGCAGGACCTGCTTTAAAAGGCTTTTAATTTTTCGGGTTTTTTTTCCCTTGGGAATTATGTTCCTGGCTCTAGGAAGAGGAAGCACTATACATCTGGTATTTCAATGTTCTTGTAAAGTCAGCTATTTATTTATATGAAATATGGATTTAAATGCAACATTTAAAGCTTTAGATCACATACGTATTTTGTTCTTGCTGGGAGGATGCAAGAATTCTTCCTCCTGTGTTATATAGAAAAGTGCATGTGCTTGAGTTTTGGGTGGTAGCTCTTTCCCAGTTTTAAAGAAGGCATCATTGACGTGTAATTTCACTGCTATCCCTGAACTTCCTGAACATTATCAAAGCTACTTGAGGAACCTTAGTCTGCTGAGAGACCTGACCTGTTAGACCTGTGCTAGGTAAGAGAAATGCTTGTCTTAGAGAACAAAGAGTTGTATTAGTACTCACTGCAAAAAGAGGGTATGAATTAAATTAAAGGTAAAACCTTAGGGAGAATAGAATCCTAGATGGACATGAAGGGAAGCTGCTTTTGAGGAAATACTTGAAAAGGCAAAGCATCATTTTAGAAGGTGAAATTGATTTCATCAGCTAGTAAATAAAGGAGGCTCTGTAAAGACTGTTCATTTCAAAGAAAGCTGAAGATTTCTCATTTTACAGCCACACTCAACAATGTTGGTAAGCTGATGTTGATCAGGATGTTGATCATAATGAACAGCTACTTTTTGATAACATTGGTCTTTGCCTGTAATGATCTTCTGAACTCTGGTCCTAGGACTTCTGAGTATAAATTGCTGCAGCCAGACCACTCTGAATTTTTTATTTCCCCAAGTGCAGCTTTGTTCTGCTCTGCTGTCTCATGTTCCCTCTTGAGATGCACTGATCCAGGCAGACCACATGGTGTGACACAGGCATTTTCAACCTTTCTTAATGGGAGTGTGCTAGGTCAGTGTCCTTGGCTTTCTTGTTCAGGCAGTGGTGGGTCAGGATATCTGTAACCTTAAACTGGGATACCCAGTTTGCTCCTGGGAAGTTTGGACCTTCCCTACAGACTAGGGTGAAACTAGAGGTACTTCTCTTCCAACATCTCCCATAGGATGGCAACTTATAAAACATGGAGCAAGCGGGAGAAAGCTGAGTCTTACCAAAATCTCTGTCATAAGCCTACAGAAAACACAGGGTTTCAGAGGGACAGTTCATTTTCGGGTGCTTTGCCCAAGCAGTAGCCATTCCTGAGGAGCACAGCATGTGTCCTGTGTCTGACTCTTTTCTCTTCTGCTCCTCTGCCTTAGAGCTACAGGAGCCTTAAAGAGTTACATTTAAGATTTACAGCCCTTTAAGAGTCAGTTGCCTCGCATAGAGACCCTTCTCCTCCCCTTAAATGGAATGGGCGTCTTATTAGGGTTTTAACTAACTGGTTATAATGGATTTGTACTTAGGAATCTAAGTTCCTGTAACAGCTTTTTTAAGTTCCAGACATAGGGGTTTGGGTGGAAAAGGTTGGGAAAAGAACAAGAAGTCTTTTAATTAAGTGTGTATATTCCGCTTTATACCCTGAGCTGGTCATAAACCTCGGAACAGGACCTAACTGTTCAGATTCTAGCTCCAATTATTCAGTCGTACAGAATGCTCTTTTTGCCATTAGAAATATTAATAGGAATGATTTATCATAATTTCACCTTCAAAGGGAACAGTGAAAAAAGACAGGTGAAAACATGTTAATGCAACGAAAAATCGCTGACTCCAGATTTGACTTAAAGGTTAGTAAATGCGAACCAATTTTTTTTTTTTATAAGAGAATATGTCATTTTAACAACATAATTTTAGTGGCATATAATTTTTCTTTGTATTAGCCTTTCCTTTTGTCTCTGCTCTTAGACATAAGAAGCCTGCTCTCAGTACACAGACCTCAGTGCTAGGATTCTTATATCCAAGAACCTGACTTGTTTCTCCACTTTCAATTTATACCTCTATGCGACATGGTAACATATTGAGATATCAGTCAAGCTATTAGGCTGGCTGTAACTATTTTTAATAAAATACAACAAAATGATAGAAAAAAATATTTGAAAAATGAGGATTTGACCTCTTTACATGTGTTATAGATTCAGAACATGATGTGCAAATGGTAAATTCTGAAAAGTTATCTTCCTTATAATGTCATTTCTGCAGAACTCTCTTGCCTCAGGGTTGTGAATTATTGTGCTGTGAACATTATAGGAGAGATTATTTACAATAAATCGTGTAAAACCCCAAATGTTTTGCAATCAGAATATGTCAAATGCTGAGGAATGAGGAACCCGCTTTGGTTTATAACTTCTTTCAAGCATGAGCTAAAAACTGTACAGTACTGTTCCTAATGGAAAAGCATCCAGACCAATCTCCATAAATACTTATCACAGTCCCATAAACTAACCTATTAGAAGCACTTGACATTTTCATTTATACCTGTAAAACTGTTGAAAAAAAAATTATATAGGCTGAGCTCTCTCATGCTTTCTCAACATTTTTTACACACAAAGTAACATAATATAAAGAGTTGTTCATACAATCTTTCAGCTGACTGTCTGTTATCTAAAATATGATTTATCTGAATAATATGAGTTATGCTTCCTCCAGTTTCCAATTTATGGTGTTAGAAAAATTCTTTTTTTTTTATTTTTTTTATTCTCCAGTGCAACTGGTATGCTGTAAAAATCTACTGGAATGTTTTCAGGTAATAAGGCAAAAGGAACCTTAACAATAATTGTGGAATTAATATAGGACCTTACATTTTAAAAATGTTGAAGTTTTTTTATCACAAGATCAGGAAATTATTTCTGACATTTCACTCATCTGCAATATTATATCTATATCTATCT
>VZTR01015050.1:116330-137165 GCA_013400775.1 Chaetops frenatus | reverse complement strand
ACAAAATGACATCAAGTAAGTCGAGTGATGACTTTTCTTTGACAGTGAAAAGGGCCATCATTCGTGTCCAGAAGACTGTGCCTGGTAGTGGGCTGCCAGCTCCCAAATTTGGAGACAGAGCAAGATTTCTCTCAGCGTCCTCTGAAGTCAAACCCTTGAAGCCTGGCGTTGGTCTGGTGTCCAGCACTGAACCAAGCCCTGCTCAGAGATGGTCAGTACAACCAGGCTTCACACAGACCTGAGGTCCAGGGCTGATGCTACACAATCCTGGCACGGCTTTGGTCCCTTTTTTTGTGCTGCTGCGTTCACAGCTGCCATGGTGCAACAGAAAAAAACGGTCTGGGATTCCCCTCCCCCATGACACTGGGGCACAGTATCTTGAGTTGAGAAAAGAGGAAGGAAGCTCGGAGAGGCAGCAAATCTCACAGAACCCTTGCAGCTGCCTCTGCCTGCTGCTCGTCCCAGGGCTGGGGATTGACAGCGCTTCCGGGGCCTGCATTTGTCACCCACCTCCAGCCCTGCACCCCTGGAGCCCTGGACTCCTCGGGCCGGGTGTCCCTCGGGGCCTCACGGATTCCCCTGTGATGGAAAGATGGCACAAGACAGAGAAGAGTGGAGTGGGTAAGTAGCTCAGGGAGCTGCCATTTGAGCGTTGTCTTTCCGAGCAGGATGTGGGCAGGTGTTTTCTCTGGTGTGATGAGTTAACACCGTCCATTCTACCAGCATGGATTAATCAAAGGGTTCAACTTTATACAAAGTTTTGATCTTTCAAACAGAATGGCATAAAGTACATGAGAGTCAGCCTTCCCACGCACAGCAGTGCAGCTTTTCTCACCTTGGTGTGTTAGAAGCAGACTGAATAAATAATGTGTTGTATAACGTGCAGCAGCCAGAAGTTATGGGGAACAAACGAAGGGGAAGGGGAATCCTACAGCTGCTTCTGCAAGATTGTCACTTGTGGCCAGTGTTACAGAAAAAATCTGTATTTCAGTTGGTAAGTGGTACTTTTTGGAAGGAAACTAGTCTTCTGAAAATCAATGATCTTAACTTGTGTGAAGGACTGAATTGCTCTTTTAAAAAAGCCTTAAAAAGGTAGGAATCAAAGTTACAGCATTTGAAAGATGCATGCTACTTAGTTATTAACCTTCTAAATTCTTCTAGAAGAAATTTTTTCTTTTCAGTAGGCCGTAGTGTTTTGTGATATGCATTAAAAGCCCAACTGGCTTCATGAAATAGAATGTAACACCAAGAAATTAATAAGAGGAAAGTAACATGTTCAATCTCCATGTACAGCAGTAGAAGAATTGCAAAATGGAAGTAGCCTGTTCTGGTGGCTGTTTACATTACAAAATAAAAGATGTCAATGTTTTCTGTTTCAATTTTACAAATAGTAGAAAGCACCTAATTTTTGCACTTGTAGTAGTCTCTATGGTACTTGAAAGGTACAGCAAATCTCACAGGGTAAAAAACCATCTTGTGAAATATATTGCTTCAAAAACTGATGACAACCCAGCAATGTTTGTTTTCATGTCCAAAACAAGACAATTTACTCTAGAGTAGGTCACTGGGAAGGACTGACACTGCAGAGCTGCTGCTATTTCCTTTCCCCTCTGCTTGCTGCCCTGCTGCTCTCACTGTGAGCTCAGAGTTTGGCATAAAAGGCAATCTGGGCACGCTGTGTCCTGCAGGGTGTTGATGGAGTTACCACTTGCTGGCTCCAAGTAGTTCCATTTCTTGGGTTAAAGAAGGGTTTTCTGTTAAACACACTATAAAGCTCTTTATATTTGTATGTAAAAATCACAGTTGTAGTGGTGTCTGTGATTTAGTGTCACAAAGCAAAATAAAAAACAGTGAAATGGACTTCCCAGCAATATTAGAATAGTAGTTATGTAAGTGGCCACATGTGTGGCTTTCTGGTAGGTTTTCTTCAGTAAGAGCATTCCGTCTCTGTATTTGCACAATTGCTTGAATTTAATAGATGAGTACAAATTCAACAACTTTTACCTTATACCCAGAAATTCCTTTTCCTAGCCAAACTATTGGCTCATAGTTTATTTTACTTTATCTTGGAAACCAAATCGATTCTTTCATTATATATATTGGTGAGAAAAATGGGAGACTCTTGCACCCAGAATAATTAAAACAATCCAACAAACCCCCAACAAGCATCTACCACCATCACTGGTTGTCCTGTGTCATAAATTAAATAAATTTATATCCTTAGAAATTGGTAGGAAAATAGTGTAATTGCTAAATTTCAAGTAAATAAAACTCATGGAATAGTGAGGCCTGGAAAAGGGTTGTTGACAACTATGGTCACAAACAAAGAGGTTTTTAAACTTAAAGTCTGTTGTAAGAATGCCTCCTGTGTCTGAGGGAAATGAGAAAAATGGGCAAAGTGAGTCTACTGAGTCATAAATTCTGTGAAAGTTGATGAGCTTCTGGAATAATATACATTGGTAGCTTTTTGACCATATAGTGCTGTTTTGTCTTCTGTGCTTTTGAAAATCTTTGGGTTTAAGTCTCTGATTACAAATCTCATGTTGAATTTTCAAGTCTCTTATTAGAAATGTGCCTGATGTCTTCAGTTTCTGCTGATCAGCAGAGTTTCAATTTGAGAATACTGGGCCCATCATGCTATGGATGAGCAGAGTACACTGCAGGGTGGATCTGGAAGGCCACACCACCCCTCAGTGAATTGCAGCTTGTTGTGGCCACTTTCATGTTTTACTTAATTGAATGGAGTTGTCCAGGTTGCAGATACTCAGCTTTACACTTGGAAACTACAATTTTCATTTTACACATGAAACCTGTTCCTAGTCTTGCAGCATTCCCAGCATAAATTTGTGTAATTCCTATGGACAGGATGGAAGAGTCATGGCAGGCTGATGGCCTTGGCTGGCAGTTTCCTGGTGGAAAGTCTTTACCATCAGCTCAGACCTTGAGCAAAGTTACAAACTGGTGAAATATGGTGGCATTCTCAACTCAAGCATCAGATTTACTCCTGTTCTGCTGAATCTGAAATGAATGTTTGTCCTTTTGAAGCAAAATTGTGGGGAGGAGTGGGTGACTTCCTTGAAGGTGTAGAAAAGCACATGCTCAGCCTGAGTGCACAGGGTTGAGACTGGCTGGTCTGATTTCATCTGCTGAAGTCCTCTGAAATGATTCTGGATCTCTGAAAGCTGAGTAGATTGAGATGTAAGGGAGCAGAGCTTTGTTCTGGGCAGGTTTCCTCTGGGAAATGCACCCTTTGAACCCAGGGGACTGTTCCAGCTGCTTGGAAAACAGCAAAAGGAAATGATATGGAGTAGTATGAAGACAAAGTGAGGGAAATAATATTTTTATCCATGGTCCTTCACAAAAAGGAAAAATCAGCTAAATACCCTGTTCTTCATGAAGAGTTCTAAGAAAAATGCCCGTGTTAAAATTTTATATGAGAAGATAAAGAGTCAGAGACAATATCTTTATATAACCAGTTTGCTATGTTAGAGCTTCCTGGTTCTTGCACTCCGTACTGGTTTTATGGTGTTTAAGAAGGAAAATAAGTAGCTCGTGTCAGCTAAAAGCTCCATCTGGCCCCAAGGTTAAGCAAGTGGGGGAATCTGTACTCAGTTGTTTTCTGAGATAACAGCTCATTGCCTGAGAACTGCAGAGCTCCCTTTGAGCTTGATTTGCAATTAATTTAATCTGCTTTTGTCCCCCCAGCAAAGGTTTAGGACCAGTCTCTGACCTGTGATTTTTCCATGTGTCCATGTTGTGCTCATTAAGGCACACTTGGTCTGTGAGATTTTTGGGGAGATCCTTAACTTGGAATACTGGAACATATTTTTTTTACAGGTTTCTTTCCAGAAGTCAAGAAATTCTACTAGAACTGTATAATATTTTCACCAGGGGTTTATTTGTCTCCTTGCTGAATAATTTCACCGTTTTCATGAGAAGAAAATGGTAACTGAACACAAAGAACTGAACTTTTATGAGTACTTTACTACTATAAAAGTGGGGCTGCATATTTTAAAAAAGAAAACAGGGTGCTTGCTGAGCCTATTAATTAGAAATTGTTTGAATATGCAAAACACTTCATGAGTTATTATCAAAATCATACCAAACTGTCCTTCTGTTTTGATAAAGTGAAACTAGGAGCTGGTTCAGCAATACCTCGGAATTTTTTTTTTTTTTTTCAAATTCTGTATAAGAGTGGAAAAGTAGCCAAGGAAAACAGCTTGAACTATGGCTTGTTCCAGGAAGGTGAGTCTCAAAATGAAACAATGTAATGCTTGTATTTTTTATAAAGAACAGCACAGGGGATTACAGGTGAAGGAAAGCAGGCAACAAAGACACATAAGATTATTGTGTTAATAAATGGCTTCAGTGTAGCAGGTTGTGGGGTTTTCCTTGCTTACCACTCCCACCTTGCAGTATCTTACAGGCTCATCATGTAAATAGCAAGAATATGGGGCTTTAACACCTAGGAATTTTAGCTCCTTGAAGAAGGGGTTCTGTTACCTGCTTAGAGTGACTCTTCTAGAGTGTTTTGTATGTGAAAACTCCCAGACAAGGTCCACAGTATCAGTGGGGGTTTTTAAATTTGTTTGGGGTTTTTTTGTTTTTGTTTCTTTGGTTGGTTGGTTGTTCGGTTTGATTTGGTTTTGGGTTTGTTTTTTTTGTTTTTTTCCTTCTGGCCTTTTTCTAGGTGGAGGAGGACACGTAATTGAAATTAGGGAAGGTTAACTGCTTTCTCCACAGCCATCTATTCAAGTGTACACACGTATTTATCTAGTGGGGGAAATGTGTGTATCAGATCCAACAGCTCTGGCTGCAATAGATGAGTAGGAGTTCAATGGAAACAGAGGGATTTTCTTCAACCCTCAATTTTTCCTGCTGGGATGGACACTGGTAGGTGTCTTTCCTCAAGAGCTCTGGCTGGGAGGGTGACAGCAACACCACGGAGAAGCTGCTGAGGGTCCCTGGCTGTGCAGCTCGTTCTGTTTGGCTGGGCAGGAAAGGATTCTTTGGGCAGCACTCCCGGACATGATGGGAATGGTTCCCATCTTCCTGAGGTGCATTTCAAAGCCCACTTGAGCTTGGGCAGGTTTCAGTTTGGAAGGTTGGCTGTGTCAGCAGTCTGACCTGGCATTTTCCACGTGCTCCATGAGCAATATCAGTGCTGTGACGTGCTGGCCTTCAGCTCATCTCCTGAGGGAGCTGGGACTCTCAGGAGGTTTGCACTGGGCTTTTGTTTGTTTGTTTCCTGAGCCCTGGGTGTGCTATCAAATTACCACAGAGGTTATGGGGGTCTCTAAACAGACAGCTTTTATCCTTTGCTCATTTCAGAGAAAAAATTTCCACCTATCTTCTGAGTGAACTGTAAAGTCCCTGTTTAGGAGCAGTGTCATAAAGCTGGAGTTTGTGGGCATTCTCTGTGCCATCCTGGGAGAGCCTGGCAGCAGCTGCTGCTGGGAACTCCTCAGCCCGGGGCTGGGGAGGGCATCTGCCATCCAAATCTCTGCCTCTGATTTTATTGCCATGACTTCAGCAGCTCCTGAGGTCAGGAATTGCTATTAGCATTTACAGTGGATGCAGGGGTGCTCAAGCAGGTGGCTTTCTGTGCCTCAGGGGTATTGACTCATTTTGTATTTATGGTCAGCATACAGGATGCCAGGGAGAAGAATAGTAGGAAGGTTCTTCAGAGTAATTTTTAAGGGCTTTTATTTCCACTCACTGGAGAGTTTATTTTTTAAAAAGCCAACCTGTTGTGACTATCTCACCAAAAAAAAACTTGAATTCCACATGGAGTTTTCATATGCTATTTTTTAAAGTGAAAAATGAGTTAAATATGTGTTTGTGCACACACAACCCTGAGGATCTCAAAAGAGGGTGGAGGAAAGGGAAGTCTCCTTTAGGCTGGTGAACTCTGAGGTGACACTCACAAATACAGGAGGGTCCCAGTTTGTGAGGGAATTGACATCACTTGCAGCTGACAGAAAACATAACTGGATATAATAGTCAGATTTTCATTCATGGTTAATAATTAAAACAATAGCAGATGTGATGGTCAAGGTGTCTGGTGCTGTAGATAAGACCCATGGATGTAACTGGTGATGGGTTATTTGTTACATTTTTTTTGCAAGGTGATTTGGGAGGTGGTTTATCATAAAATGCATGGATAGGTCTATAGCTTAAAACTTTGGACAGGGATCTCTTAAACTCATCTTACTAAACAATCCAAGTTCTACACTAAGATCTCTCTTGTTAAGTTTCCACTTACTCATTCAGAAATATCTAAGCTGTTACAGCCACTTCCTTTGCCTGTTTGTTACTGCACTTTCCAATACATTCAGAGCTGTTAAATAAAGTTTTAAGAGAGCAAAACTGAACTACAATGTAAATATATGACTCAGTAATTTGCATCTATATTTTGAGACAGATACAACTATGTAGAGCAGCACATATTTTGAAATCTAAAGTATTTTCTGGTCAGCAGTAGTATTGATCTCCATGGACTTTTCAGGAAAACAGCCTAAGAGCATGGGAATGAACCCACATCCCCCCACCTCCCAAACCCTCCAAGGAAATGTCTCCTGAAATGTCATGATAACTTTGCAGGGTTGTTTTCCATCCTCCACTTCTGGAAAAGAGACCAGTCAGAATAGAATTATGCATGTACTATACCACATAAACTCAATTTTGTGTTGAGCTAAGGCAACAAGGGCCAAGGAAGTGTTTTCAAGATTCTTTTGAATAAATGGCTAAAAGAATACTTCTTTTATTCCTCCACATATGTTGAATGATTCAAGCCTTGCTCTCCCCACTCGGGAGGAGGAACTGCTGAGAACCTCTTCATGTCAACAAAAAGAATTTAGGTCCAGTAAGCCTCTTCAATCTGAAATTTCCTCTAATTTCTGTTGCAGAAATATAACAAATATAATGATGGCAAAAGAAACAGAATTTATGGAATACTTGGAAATTGAAGAGGATTAATCTATTTAGCTCTATACTCCTACTTCAGGCATTTCTCTGGAAGGCAATTTAAAATGTTTAAATAAAATATATCATTATACATGTTGGCCTAGCAAAGATGAAAATCCTGCTTTAGAAACTTGGAGAGGGGAGAAAAAGGAATGAAGGAAGATGCTGAGGGTAGACTCTGCTTTATAGATCAGCTTTCCTCATCCAAAATACTTCAGGTTTTGTTGCTGTGTGTGGCTGGATGGAGACACTGCCAGGAGCCAAAGCAGAGCTCTGCTGACCAACACCTTCCCTTGCACACCTGGGGTCACCTTCAGCAGCCTGTTCCCACCTGCACAGTTTAATTTGGGCTCCAGGTGTTTGTATTTTAATCAGTTTCCCTGTGTGATTGTAGCTTCAATTCCCACTTCTGCTGTAATGCTGTTGTAGAAATTTGTAACCATGCCTGTGAAGAAAAAAAAAGAATTTACAGAGGCATGGTTACCATAGGAGCCCACATCCTGTAACCCTGGAAAATAACTGGTGAAGAGCTTATTTTCTTGAACTCTCTCTGAAATGTTGCTGTTTCTTAACCACATGTAGATAAGTTTCTGATTAGAACACTTTTAAAATCCACTGCTCCTGTGTTCTTCTCAGAGTCATACAGAGAATACAGAAAATTATGAAACTTGGTACTGTTTTAATATGAAACACAGTTTCATATTAAATTAAAGCATCTAAACCCAAGAAAGAATTCAGTAAATTCAGGTTTCACAGGCATCTTTGTGCTCTTTCATACCAGCATAGCCATAAATTTTGGTAACTGTGTGCTTCAATCCTTTGGGCCAGTAGACAAACACTTCCCCAAAACTGTGACTGTGTATTTATCAAAGACCTGCATCTAAGCAGGGCTCCTGAATCCTGTGCAGAGCAGTGCTGATCAATAGCTGGTGTCCCCATGCTTGCTGATTTTTCTGTGGGGTTCCTTTTGTGGTTTTCATTTTCAGCTCCGGTCTTTTTCACCACCTTTCCATTTTATCCTGGTATCCAAAGTTTAATAACCCTGTGTGGTTTTTAGTTTAACTGTAGCGTGTGGCTGTACTGAAAAATATTTTTCTCATCCTTTAATTTTTCAGCTATATACAATTTCAAAGGCACCAGGATACCACAGCTATCTCTACAGATTGGGGATGTGGTCCATATCTTGGAGTCCTGTGAAGGTAAGTCACATTTTCCATTTCTTTGTGAATAACGTAATCCTTTCACCTCACAGCAATTCCCTGTATTATATCAGTAACTTTCTAATGTCCCTATTTTTAGTGGTGGTGGTGGTGGTCTATTTTGAGGAAGAACCTTATCATTTCTGAAGAGCCAAAATTAGACATATTACAGCAAATGTGGTTTTTTGGGATGCCTTTACCAAATGAGGAAGTCATCAAGGTGAATGTAGAGTTCGTGAAGTTTGTGCCAGCTTGTGATGTACCTCAGGAAAGTTACATTAAATGTGATTTAAGATTTAAAGGAGTACACTTTTAGCCTCTAAACTAGATATTTGTTGCTAGGAGATATTGAGCACCCCCATCATCCTGTTGTGTAATAAGGAAACCCAGTTAAAGAAATTGAGTGTCAGCATGATAGAAACAGTTCTGAAAGCCATCCAACTTATTGAACATGTTAAGCAGTAGAAGTCCAAGTCAAGTCATGCATGATGGCCAGTCAATACCTTCCCAATCCCACTGATTCTCTGTAAGTCTGACAGAGATACTGAGGTTTCCATTAGCACACAGCAAGGAAAATGTAGTTATTATTACTAACTCAGCAGTTAGGTGTCACTGTAAGAGCAATTTATTTTCAATTTGCAGTGATGCTCTTGACTGGGTTTTAAAAAAACTACAAATTGCTTAAAACTTTGAAAACTATATTGTAAAATTATCTTCTTCAGCCTGCTTCTGCTATTTTCTAATAGAACATGTGTCTGATGTATCTTATTAACTGTAGTCATGTTGGAGAGAGAGGCCAATTGCTGCATTGCACAGTGGCAGATCCAGCTCAGTGTTGAGACCCTGGGTGTGTTGTGGTCACAAGGCTGCAGATTCTGAAGCTGTTTGAACCCAGCCTGTTCCACCACACAGAGCTCTACGTTGTTTTGGCCGGAGACAACAAAGGATTTCAGGGAGGAGCACCTGAAAAACCACATTTACAATGTGTTGGAGCAGATATTTCTCACAAATATTTCTCTTCTTTTTGTATGATTAATTCAGTATCAGCAAAAACATTGATGTCACTCAGCAGTGAGCAGATGCTTCTCTCAGAGTCACAATGATTCGTGTCCTCTCTTAAGAAAAAGTGAGGTCGGCACAATACTTTAAGCCTCCATTCTAAACATTTTGGCTGAGAACAAAACACACAAACCAAGAATCTCCTCATCCCTGTATTGTCTGTTAGCTGCAGAAATAGCATTTCAGCCTCCTGATTCCCATGGTCCATTTGTTGTCAGCCCATCCTAGAGAGTTGAGTGCTGATCTTACAGGGTTATTTTTTATCTAAAAGTCTTTTCTGAATGCCCTGCCCTTGATATGCTCTGTCATGCCTTCCTTTATGAAATATGCTTGTCAATGAAAAAGTGGAATCCTTCTCACTGTGCGAGTCAAGTTCATCTTTTATCAGATATTTTCAAAACCCGCTGCCAGCTGCAGCTGGTGAGTAATCAACGGTGACAAGATTCTTCCTGTGCTGCTTTTACATCTTGGTTTAGTTGGTTTTGCATGCACAAAATTTATGCACAGAACATATATGTGCTGTTATAGCAAATGGGATGAAACCAGTTCTACACACTTGGTTGTAAATTGAGACTATGTGCAAATAATTCAGTTTTAGCAGTAAGATGAAATTTTATTGTTGAGAAAACACTGGAGGGAAAAAAATCCCAGTGCAGACAAACCTAAAAGAAATCTGTCCTGAGACTTTCTCTGAGGTCAGCAATCATCTTGTAACTTCTGGTGTCACCTTTCTGACTGTGCTGTTTCACACTTGGGATTTATTTTTATTATTTTAAGCTTTGCTTGCATGGCTGCAATACTGGTGATAGAAGAGGTGAGAGAGAAAGGGTGATAGTAAAGAGATCATATATGTTCATGAAATTGCAATTAGAAAATGTATGCTTTTGGTCATAAATTCTTTCTGTGGGATGAAAAAAAAGTGTAATATTCAGCAAAGTTACACATTGTTGCTGTGCAGGTGATTTTTTCATGATGGGGGGTGTGCACAGTGGATGTGACCCCTGATCTAATTTAGTAAGGCTGAACTCTGCTTTTTATGTTTTTTGTTGCTTATTGAGACGTTACTGTCAAATAGATGGAACAAAACTGGAATTAATTTTTAACTTGCCACTGCTGCAGTTCTGCACTCCTGTCTTTCAGAAGGGCTTTCTAGTTACAAATGGAGCAGAAGCCCAATATGAGCCCTGAGTTTTCTTGAGATTCCAACTTGAATACACATGAAGAAGCTGCTTTTTATAGTTGAGTCCAAAAGCCTGAGTTCCTCATGGCACAAAAATGACTTAACCTTATCACAGTGAAGAAAATTGGATGTGTAACAACCAGGTGCTGTATTGGTTTAATACTGGGCCTAGACCTTCATGGGCTATCCAGGACCATGGGGGATTGTGGCTGACATAGATATTTAAGGGTGTGCACATATTACTTTGAAAAACAACTAACTCTACCTTTTTTATATGAGCAAAGGATGCCAAATACTGTGTACTATCACCTGTACTTACTGTGCCAGGCTTGAAAGCAGGCAATACAATCATATTTGATAATATGCAAGTCATTCTTAATATAATCCCTGCTATTCCCTTTAATCTAGGTATGTTTGAAGTAAGTAGTAATTTTTACAAATATTATGCTAAGTATTTTTTATGTGAAATAAACCCCCTGACTTTATTGTCATGCTTTATAATGCATGGGGTTTTTTTATATACCAAGTGATCTTTCTTCCTTTTAGACTGGTACAAGGGTTACCTGGTGAGGTACAAAGGAGCAGAGGTAAGATCCCACTGTTCATTCCTATGAGACTGATTTTAAGGGGTCAGCCAATGATGGGGGTTTTTGAATATCTCTGCCTAGAGAGTCCTGTTCTCTCTGTTCTGATCTCTCAAGTCAGCTCTTGCCACTCTTTCTTTTCAAGATGAATAAAATGATCAGCATTCTTCCTGGACAATATTGGTAAATAGAAGTGAGGACTGGGAAAAACAGATCAATGAAGAAGAAATGACTGTGCCTTCAGGTTAATGGTCTTGGAGACACCATTTGAATTGAATTTTGAGTTAATTTGCTGCTAGATGTGTAGGTTTCTGTATTTTTTTCAAGGATTCTTTAGGCTACATACAATATTAACAACTTGTATGAGGCTAAAGTTCTTAAATATCTGTAACATATGAAAATCATATTAATTTTTTTTTAAATCAGATTTTTTAAACCTGAAAATGGAATGCCACACATGAATAGTTTTTGCCCTGGGTATGATGACTCCTGAGTTAAGTAGCAAGAAAATTACTTCTTAATTTCAAATGCAATTTCTAGAAGAAAAACATTTTTGTTTGTAACTTGCTCTTGGTGTAAGATTTTTTGGGGAGCAACAATGCAAATGCATTAAAATATTACACCTGTATTTTAATTACTTTGACATTTCTTTTAACTGAGAATGGTATTACCATTTATTCTACATAACACTGTTGTAATCAAATAAAATATTTACCAGAACTAACCACTTCCTTTTAACTAATTCTTAATTAATTCCTAATATTGCTAACGGGCTTCAAGATCAACATGCATAACATGCTTTAAGAAGCATTATTACTTTAATATACTGAGATATCACTAAATTTACCATTACTGGGACCTTCTTCTTTTACTTTGCTTCTTCATGGACTTTTTTGAACGTTAATGAAAAAAATGTGGAAGTGATAAGACATGACTGTGTTTTGATTAAGATCCAGTGCTTCAAAGAAACTGGTTATAAAAGCTGCAATCTAATCCAGAGAAAGGCTTTGTAAAGTAGCACATTTGTTATTGAATCGTTGTGGTACTTGAAGTACCATAAGTGAACTACTGAATAGAGCAGAACACAGGAGGAATCCAGGTAATTACCAAGGTGAGATTTGCCAGTTCAGGAGAGGATTATCATGGACAGAGTAATTGTCAAACATTCCTTTAGGATGATTTAAGGCATTTCAGCTCTTGTAAAGCAAGGACAGTCACATTAGAACTTTTTGTCTGGTGACCCTTTCTTTTCTACACAGGTCAGTTAAAATAGATATGAGATGATGCACAGAGAAAATGTTTCTTTCCTGAATTTAAATTGTATTTTATTAAAGTTTATTTATTTGAACTGTTTTCTGGGCTGGAAAATGGTGTTTCTTAGGAAGAAAGATGCCTATACATTCTATATTTGCAGAGATATGACAAACTTCTCTTATTTATCTTCCGCTTATTTGTCTGTCAAATAGAAATGCATCCATCTAGACAGAAAACTAAATAACCAGCAGCTAGTTTAGGTATTACAGTTTGTCATTACAGTTTATGTTCATAGTCATGGTTGTTACATAAATGTTTTTGGTGAATAAGTGTGGATTTATAATTTTTTTCTCCTCCATCAGGGAATATTTCCTAAATCCTTCATCCACATCAAGGAAGCTACTGCTGAAAAGAGAAGGTATTGAATTTATCTAATCTATTACATTATTGTATGAATTTATCTCATTTATTACATCATTATCAGCTTGCCTGCTAAAGAATGAATTATAATTACGTACCTCACCCACAGTAACTGTAATATACACCCATGAAACACAGACCTGCTTTGTCATAAGTTTCCTTTTCTTTCCTAGACATGCAGAAAAAGTCATATCTGCTGAGATTCCCTTAGTCCAAGAAGTTACCACTACTCTCTGGGAATGGGGAAGCATCTGGAAGCAGCTCTATGTGGTAGGACATTTCACATGCTGCTTGTTACCTGTTGGTCCTATTTATGCACACTGGGGCCCCGTTCAAATTAATGCCTTTTCCTACATTCAAGGCAGGGTCTGGGTGGATTTAAGAAATTTTTTCCTCACCACTTAGATAATTACCATTTTCTTCTGTGCTTTACATGTGACTTTAAATCTAGTCCAGCCACCAGCCTAGGACTGGATGGTCTTGAAGGGCTCTTCCAACCTGGATGATCCTGTGGTCCTGTAAAGGCAAAGCTGACATTGCTGAGGACTGGTGTAACTTTATGCCATTGTTTCAACCCTGAGTATCCTGTGCAGGACAAAATTTTCACCATTTTGATTTGTAGAGTTGAAAAGTTTCCAGATAGGAGTATAGAACATAACTGGGATACATTTGGAAAGATTTGTGGTGCTCTTGGAATGATAGAACAGAAGTTGTTCAAGGGTTACTGGGAGCATGTAGCTATTAACAATTGACAATTTCAAGAATTGTACTGACTGTTCCAGAATCCCAGCTATTGGATTTTGCTTTTTCTCTATTGGGGCAAAGGGATCTTGAATCTGCTGTAGTTTTCTGAAACATGTCACTTGTTAGTCTTCTTGATTATATCAACAGTAAAAACCCTTCTGTATTTTCAAAGAATATAAAGTAGACAACAAAATGGCACTAGAACTGCTTTAGTGACTTCTGTGTAGTCTCTCATTTTTCTCTGAAATGTCAGAATCAAGTGCTGTTGTTCCCATCAGTATCTCATACAGGAGCTGTCTTTGTAATGTTTTCTCTTGATGAGAATTTGTAAAAGAATTTTAAAACAACACAATTAAATTAAACAAAAATAACATAATTCCCTATCCTACAAACTGCTTAAATTCCATGTAATTTCTTTAAGATCACATGGGATATTCTGTGCTTAAAAATCTGTGGGATGAGACATCATTACTTTGCCTACTTCTTGTTCCTGCTATCATTTAGCATTAAATATGGCATGTAGCTTTTATGTTTCAAGACCAGCATTTCAATTCAGCTGAAAGCTTGAAACTTCTTGAGGTTTTTTTTTTTGTTTCTTAGACAAACAAGAAAGCCCAGTTCCAGCAGGTGCAGTCCATGATGTGTGACTTGATGGAGTGGAGGTCACAGCTCCTGTCTGGGACTTTGCCAAAAGATGAGCTTAAAGAACTCAAACAGAAAGTCACATCCAAAATTGACTATGGTAACAAGTAAGTGGCCTACACTGCTTCTGGAAAACATGATTTAGTTTAAAGCACAGCACCAAAGAGTTGATGATGAAGTTTTCACGTTTACAGGTTTTGAACTCAAAAGTTTGGTTCATATTGGACCTTCCTTTTCAGATTTCTCCCTGTTAATCCTGTGCTGGTAGTGGATACCCTGATGAGGCTTTCCATAGCAAAATGCTTTTCCAAAATATTGATTTATTTCTTAATTATAAATATTATAAGTTTGTGAATTAGGAAGATTTGAGGTCAGACATCTGGCCTCTACGTACAGTGTACTCAGGGCCCAAAACTTGTCCATCTGTCACAAACATGGCCTATGTCCAGTCAGTGACCCTCAAAAGTGGTGCTGGCAAATTGCACCAAGCTTGCAAACAAACACATCCACACCTACACCCAATTCTCTAGGGAGTTTCCAGGCAGAACCCTGGTTCTGGTAAAAGAAGTGAAACTATGAGGGACAGAATAGTTATTTGCCAAGCTGTCTTGTCCGCTCCTTGCTAATAAAAAGTTACTGCAACACAACTTATTTTTGGCAAAATTGTGGGGTTATGTGAGGTCAATGGTGTTCCACCATCTGATAAGGGGGGAGAAAGAGAGAGCTTGGTGAAAAAATCTTCACAGCATTCTTTTTAAAGGCATTAGGATCTGCTTTTAAACTGTTTAGCTGTTTTAAGTGAATGTGGTTGTTGTGGCCTGAAGGCCTCTGTGCAGATGAAAGCCTACAATTACCTGTGGCTACACATACAAAATGACCACAACGTGTTACAGAACTCTGAACTTGTTCACTGTGATTTGGATGCAATTTTGTAATAAAGTCTATTCATACAGAACACACTATGGAATATATGTATTCCACTGCACTGTGTGGAGCTGAATGCTCACTCAAAAACAGAATTAACTTTGAAGTGCTGCAACCAAAGGAGCCCAGTTGTGATTAAGAGAAGATTAAAATTCATTTGCTTTCAGAATTTTGCTTTCTTACTTTTGTATTCTTTCTGTATTATGGGACAGTAAAGTGCTTCCTTTGAAAGAGCAGGGGTGAAGGAGATGTTTAAAATAATTTGGATTTCAAGCTGGATACTGTTTGTATGCTCCTGAATGTTTGTGGTTGGGCTGTGTGTCGGGAAGGAAACTTGCCAAACTGTGGAGAAGGAATAACAGACAAATTACAATGGAGGCTGAGGGGGTCACTGTGGGAGAAGGGAAAAATGAGTGGCAGGGAAAAAGGCAGGGTTTATATGGGAACAGGGCAGAGCAGAGCAAAGTATGGGGACTGAAAGGGTGAGAGAGCAACATAAAAGCAGAAGGTAACAGAAAAACCCCACACATCTTGATTACAAATGTTGAATGTTAAAAGATAAAAGAAATATAGACTGCTAGAAGTCATTGAACAGGGTGAATCTATTTATATGAGAGGCATCTAAATGCTTAGGTGACAGTACTATAAATTCCTAAATATTGGACAGCAGCTAAAGAAGAATCGTGGGGTGTAGTTAAATTTGTCTTCAGTGAAATTCTCTTGCGTGTATTTCAATTTTATAACTTCTTTTAAGTGACTCCTTGTTTGTTACATTTCTAAGCTTTCTTTATATTGAAGGAAATAACCCTACCATTCTGCCTTCTGTATTTTCAGAGTACTTGAGCTAGACCTGATAGTTAGAGATGAAGATGGAAATATCCTGGATCCAGATAAAACCAGTGTTATCAGCCTGTTTCATGCACATGAAGAAGCCACAAATAAAATCACTGAGCGAATTAAGGAGGAAATGGTAGGAATGACTGGCTAAACTTTATGCTTTCTTGGTTCAAATCCAAGGATGGAAATATCAGATTTTGTGGAAACTTTTTCCTCTGACTTAAGAGTAGATCCACAGTCTCGTTTTATAAATATGGATAAGCCTCAAATGGAATTGCATTTGTGCACTGGATTTGGGCTGTGGGCTGGGCTGAAAGCTTGTGTCTAAAGCTGGTTCTAAATCTGTTCTGAATTCCTACATGGAAAGGTTTCTGCACTCCATCCATGGACTACTCAATAGTCTGAACTGCACAGGGAGCAGTTACACACCTGGAGTTCAGGCTGCAAACCAGCACTGACCACAGCTTGTTTTCACAAGGTCTTTTGACTACACTGCTTGTTTGCTAAGTATTGCTCCTTGCTAGTTAACCTGATGAAGTTGAAGACTTTCAGCTCTCTGAAGAGGAGCTAGGGTGAACTCAGCATAATCTTCTGGACACCAGAAGTTCATGTGCCAAAGCAAAGCTGACAAGTGCATAAATTAAATCTTTTTAAATGTAAGGCAGGTGACTACACTTCCTTGATCTTTTGCTATATTAAATCTCTGCAGGGATTTGTAAGCCTCTTTGGTTCTTTTCTCCATTTAAGAGAAAGTAAATTGTAAAAAAGCAAGAGAAACATTTAAAAGAAAATAGTTGGTTTGTCATGACACTTCAATAATGCCCATCACAAATCACTGGAAAACAACTTGTAATTAACTGACAATATAAGGGGAATGAAACATGGGAGTCTGCAGTAGACTGTGGTGACTTATTTTAAAAATAGAGACAAACAATGGGTTCAGAAGTGTTAAGGAGCTGCTTCTTGGTGGTTAAGATGAGAGGCAGGTAGAATTCAGAAGCCTATTTTTGAGTCAGTGAACCAGCTCAGCTGTGTCCTGATCTCAGCATGTTATTTGTCTTCTCTTCAGAGATTGACTTCATTTTGCTGTTGGTTCCAGCACACTGAAAGCCCATGGTGATGTGGCTCACAGGCCTTCTGCTACAGCTTACTGAGTTCAAAAATATGTTCTTTCAGGCTTGTAAGTTTGTCTCTGTGCTGACATCTTGATACTTGCTCTTTTCTTTAAGAGTGGGGAGAATACTTCCCCCTTTCCATCATTGCCTGCTGGCTGAAGAACTGGCCTAACACATGGGAGCCATAGAACAGCTCAAGGTGGAACAGAATTATGAGAATTATTGAGTCCAACTCCCTGCTCTCTTTTTCCAGTTTAACTGTTACATACACTAGAAAATGAAACTGCTTATAACATTGCACCATTTCAATTCCTGGATTGTTATTAACTGATTTTCCTCCTCCTGAGTAGTCAAAGGATCAACCAGATTATGCGTCGTACTCCCGAATGTCTTCATCCCCCACCCACAGCCTATATGTCTTTGTGAGGAATTTTGTTTGCCGAATTGGAGAGGATGCAGAGCTTTTTATGTCCCTGTATGATCCACAGAAGTCAACAATTATAAGGTAAAACTTCCTCCTTTGACTGCAGAAGAGTAGCAAATAGAACAGGCCACAATGAAGTAAAATAATTACCAATGTGCTGTAATAATATAATAATGCAAAGAATATATAAATAAAAGTAAGGAAACCAAAAGCAAAGTGAAGCTAGGACAGATCTTGTTGCTGGCTGCTACTTCTAAGTTTACAGATATTTTCATAGGTAATTCCTGGATTGAACATTTCTGAAGTTTGGAAAAGCAAGAGCCCATTTCATATTTAAGAGATTGTCCTAGATGGGCAATGCTGTGGTGTTTGGAGTAGAGTGTTGAAGGGAGAGGGAGTGGAAAAATAATTAAATTTTTAAATTTCTGGGTAGATTAAGATTCTGTTCAGTATTCCCATCAAACAGACTATGACGGTGGCAAAGCTGCCTCAAAAAAGTGCCCATTTGTGTTACATTCAACTTACTCTTTTAAAACATAATGTTGATATTTGTATAGTGTTTTTCTTGTACTTTTATTCTGGTTTCAGATTTAAGCCATCACCACAGACTATCTGTTGTACAACTTTTGTACTTTGTAAAGGGAGAATTTTTAAATCAGTTGACAGTGAGATATTTCTCTTCCAAACAGTGAGAACTACTTGGTGAGGTGGGGGAGTCGAGGCTTCCCCAAGGAAATTGATATGCTCAACAATCTTAAAGTGGTGTTCACAGTAAGTGTTTCCCAGTTTACTTCTCTTTGTATTTGCAAATTAAATTCTCTTCTCTGTGTAAATTCTCTTCTCTGTGGTCACTGTCAGATCTCATAAAGAGTGATCAAGATGAAGAAGGAAGCAGAGGTAATCTTAGAAACAGAGCAAGGTGACAAGTCACTAAGTCCTTTAAGGCAGTGACAATGCTTCAGTGGCCTTTCTTCAGATCACTTTGCTGCCTTATGGATTTATTGATGACTTGATTTATTTGTTTTCTCTTTATTGTTATTATTCTCTCTATTTATCTTACCTTATATTTTTTTGAAATTTTAAACTGTCAGTTTTTTTTATCTTTTTGGTGTTCTTAGGTTTTTTTGCTTGTTGAGTCTTTGAGGGTTTGTTTGGTTTGGGGGTTTTTTGTTTACTTTTTTTCGCCATTGATTGCTAAGATTCAATGTATTACTGGAGGTCCTGTTTCAATTCCACAACTTGGGTTTTTTTTCCCCTAAGTAACACTGTGATTATTTTTTCTTTGTATCTTAGGATCTTGGAAATAAAGACCTTAGCAGAGACAAAATTTATTTAGTTTGCCAAATAGTGCGAGTGGGAAAGATGGACCTGAGAGACAGTAACTCAAAGAAATACACACAAGGGCTCCGGCGCCCCTTTGGAGTGGCAGGTACCTGGTGTCTCCTGTGCTGTGGCTGAATCAGGATATCACTCATTTTTGCCAACCCTGGACTATTACAATCTCTACCAAGACATATCAGAATACACACCAGCTCTATGATCTTTTCCTGTATTTTTTTCAGTCCGTAAAGACTGTACCTATATTAACATTTTAGTTCAGGTCAGAAATGCGCTTCTGAATTTAATTTCCTAATTATTCATATGGTGCCAAGCTGTGTGAGTGAAAGCACAGAACCAGCTTAGGAACAGATTCCCTTGCAGATGAGATAAAGTCAGCAATTATGTCCCAAAAGCACCACCAAATCTCCGATATCTGTATTCACAAGTTTATACTAAAACTATTCTGAATTCTCCCTCTCTCTCCACAGCAGCACATTTGTAGTGTGGACTTTGCACAAAATTCTCTGCCCCAGAAACCCACCCCTGCTGGGCTGCACTGCTGCTGGTGAAAAATCTACATTTACCTTGAGGCAGAAGAACATTCATAGATAAGAGAAGCTATTCTGAAGTGCTTTTATGTGTTCTGATGATTTTTCTTTTATTCTCCTAGTCATGGATATTACAGATATCATAAAAGGAAAATCTGAAAGTGATGAAGAAAAGCAGCATTTCATCCCCTTTCATCCGTAAGAGCATCATAGATAGCTTTCTTAATATGCAAAAGGAAATATTTATTTGTCTGTCTCTTTGCATGTAACATTCTGTGAAATGGTTAAAGAATAAGAAAGATTTCTATTAACAATTTTATGTTGTAATAGTGCTAATTATTTAAGTATGACTTTAAAAGCCATTTAAGACTTGCAGGGGTACCACAGCATATTAAATTAATGCATAATTCTATGAATGTGTTCCTTTAGACAGCTGGTACCATGTCTGATTCCACAAACCCAAGTCAAATACTTACAAGTAGGCTTTGCAAGCAAGGATAACTACTATTTTACGGGCTTGGTTCTGTTTTGAATTTGAGAAAAATATGAGTGTGTGTTTCCTTTAAAAATAATGGAATTTTCAAATACTATCATCAAAAGAAATGCCAGAGCAGCTGCATGGTGATGCTCACAGAACAAATGCAGGGATACCAGTGGAAATATCTCTGTGTGTCCTACATAGCACTGCTGCTATGTACAATGGAGGGTAAATTTAACCCTGAAAGACCCAGGTATGACACACTGGTTTAATTTTTCACTTGTTTCCAATTCGACCCAACACTCGAGAATCTGTTTCTAAATTCAAAAGTAGCTGATAAAAACTCCAAGTTCATTTACCTGGCTGTTTCTCAGGGAGAGTGGACTGAGCTGGAGTGGCACATTGGTGAGTGCCTTCATATTGCCACTGTCACAGGACACCATTCTTGGTGGCTGACTGAATCTTCTTCACTTCAGTGCACACACAACTGAATGTGAGTGGGCTGCAACTTGAGCTAGAAATAATAAAAATACAGAACATATCACAATCAGGCAATACTGCAAAGACTGAGGCTGTTTGTCACTTATGTTCTAAATGGTGTCTGATATATTTAGCACTTAATTCCTGAGCAGACATTGCTGTTTTTCTTGCAGGGTGGTGGCAGAGAATGACTTTTTACACAGTCTCCTAAGCAAAATCACTGCATCAAAAGGAGATAGTGGTGGACAAGGTAAAGTACATTTTTATTATTTTGTTTTAAGTAACACGGTGTTTTTGTGAAAGTTCATTCTATGTTGGAGCTGTAGCACCACCATGGAGGTGGATCACCTTTGAAGCTGCAATTGAGGAACCATGAGTTTTTTACAGAATCTTAGGGGCTTTATGGATCTTTGCATTATAGATCTTTTACTTTCATCTACAGGGAGTGGGGAAAGCAAATTCTCCTACTATTTTGGTGGGTAGAAGAGGCAATCNTGGGTAACTGTGAAAATGCTGGTTGGAGATGTGATACAGACTAGAAAGGATTACCCACACCTTGTAGACAGAACCACGGTTGTTGCTAGAAAGCTGGGATTCCCTGAAATAATCATGCCAGGTAGGAGGTGCTTTGTTCTGTGATAGAAAGGGGTGTCTCATCATT
>VZTR01015050.1:105149-116255 GCA_013400775.1 Chaetops frenatus | reverse complement strand
TTTAGAATTCACTCATGATAAGTTTTGTTCCCATATTAGAGGCTTATAGAAAATAGCAAAATCCTTGGAAAGTAGTTGCTAGTATTTAAAGAGGAAAAATAAAATCCAGACAGTGAGGGATAAACCTATCTCCTTGTACATAACTTACTTGTCCTGTAAGCAGATTAAGGTGGATTTCATGTGAATTTTAAACTAACCTTGTTTTTCTTGTAAGTTACTGCTGTCCTTAATAATAACAAACAAATGAATTTGCAATATCTTGATTTCATTTTATTTATGACAATAGAAATCACTCACAGTCTGCTGTGCTCCTTTTTAGAAAACAAATAACCAAAACCTCCCTTGCCCCAACTCAATTCAAATCTCGATCCTTTTAAAAGTCATATGAATTCGTACAGAAGAGAAAATTAAAAGATGAAGCTCCCTCCAGAAAGAGAGCTGTGTATTTGCGGAAAATTCCTGATGGGATCATCCTGCACCTCACCAGCAGGTGTCGGGGCAGGACGGGAATTGCTTCAAGTCACTGAGCTCCCGTTTGCTTCTCCTCACATCGTAGTTTCTCCTTAGCTAAGAACAAAAACTAAAACATTAAGTTCAGGTGGAAAATGATATTTTTTTTATCCGTTTCACAGCAAACATTCGTGCCTAGCTCAGCTGATTCTGTGCTCTCACAGAATTTTAATTGCTTTTTAACCTTTCAATTTCTCTTCTAGGAGATATAAGAAATGACATATATGTTACATTGCTGTATGGAGATTTTGATAAATACAATAAAACAACCCAGAGAAATGTGGAAGTGATAATGTGTGTTTGTGATGAAGAAGGAAAAGTGTTGCCAGTAAGTTTTCTTTTTTTTATCCTGCATGTGGGGCATAGAAACAAGCTGCATTTTTTATGTAAGGCTTAACTTACACATCTTATAAAATACCACTATTTGAAAACTCAATTCCCTTACTTGTGTCACCTTGTGACATCTTGTAAAAAGTAAGTTTTATTATTTTTAAATTGATCCATCTACTAAAGCCCTATAAATGTCTTGCATAAAAATGTAACAAGGAATAACATTGAATGACCTATTTTAGCTGTGCCAAGGAACAAATGCTGATTCTGACAATTACTGCATTCTCACTCTAGGGTTTTTCTTGAGGAAATTCCCAGAGGAATGCAATTTGCACACTGAAATGTTAGAAGTACCATTTCTGCTACATAACAAACCCTTGATTTGTGCCAGAAAGTCTGTGTCATTGTCCCTTGAATTAAGTACACAGCAAATAATGAAATTAGTGACAATTACATATGCAACATAAATATTTACAGAGTCTTTTTGCTTGTCTACTCCCATTTTGAAGAGCTTTTGTCTTTTCCTTCGGGTTTATCACCAGTTTGGTATTCAGGGGGATTTTTGACCTGTCATTTTCTGAGCTTTATACTGTTGGAATTGTGAGGGTGAAATCTTAAAGACATTCTTGAGATAAAATAAAGATGGAGTAAAATGCTGTGGTTCATGACTTGTTTATGAACTGCAACTAGCTGCTTGACCTAAAATGTTACTTGAAAGCTCGAGTAAAGGAAATTCTAATCCCACATAACAGATAAGGTCCACACAACAAACTGTAGCCCTGATTATAAAACACTGCCTGCACCTATGACAGCACCTGACCATGACTTGCATGCACAGAAATTAACTCTATTCTGTATTTTGACTAATCACAGTTAAGATGCTTAAAATACATATAAACAAAAGTATTCCCTAAAGAAATAAGCCTATTACCATGCATTAAATCTTGCACTCCAATATTATGCATGCTCAATTCTGCAGATACATCATTTCTGCAAATACTAGGAGAAAGTGAACTTGTCTCATTGTCTTTGAGCTGACATACCACACCTGGTTTCTGTGGGCAATATGCCTTAGATATATTTAAGCAAAAATTTTGAGGATTTAAGTGAAATGCTGTTGAAAGCAAGTAATAACAAAAGTGTCTGCTTTTCTTTTTAGCATATCAATATACCCTAAAACAATAGACATTCAAACCCAGGAACTTATATTAATGTTTCCTTAACAAGAATGCATTCACTACACAAGAAACTGGTTGGTTCTGTTTAGGTCTCAACGTAATTCCAGTTGTAGAGCTAGACCTACATTTACTGTTCCAAGGAAAAGGACTTTTGTTCCTAGTGAATGTCACAGAGATGACAAATAAGTAGGCATATAAAACTTGAAAAATCTCTGCTCAGGCAGATGAGACATTGCTTTCTGCAGTTAAATCCCTCTGACCAGATCATACAGATCATCTTCAGGTATCAGCACCACACACTTCTGGTCACAGGGCATCCTGGTGTTTGGAGCAGACTTTTAAGATTCACTGGATTTTCAGCAGTATTATTTCACCTTTGCAGCAGTTAGTATAGCCTGGATTAGATTAGTTGAATCTGTCCCCTCAGTAGAGAATTTAATGTTTGCTTCCTTCAGGGACTTTAGTCTCATGTCTGGCAAGTATCAGAGATCTTGGTGCTTCCCTGCCCAGCAGCAGCTTTTACTCTGCAAGTAAACTCAGACCAGATGGACACAGGCCGAGCCTTCACAGACTCACTAGGAAAACTGAATTCCTAGGAAACAAAAAGTTTTGAACCTGATCAGATCTTTCACTTGGCTCTAGTCCTAGTCCAGATAGTCTTTTAAGAATAGGAAATTCTAATTGTTTATTGTTGATGCCTCTACAACATCCAGTTTGGGAGTCACCTCTGGTGTGCGGCCTAGTGCATCTGACACTCGGCTGGAAGAAAGTATTTAAAAGTAGAAAAAAAAGCAGAATAATGAAGCTACATTTCAATTTTTTTCTCCTTTTGTGTTTTTTCTACTAATTGACATGTTAGTTACCTAGATACATCAGATGGAGAAATCAAGTCTATTGTATATTCTTCACACATCTCTTAGAGCCCACTGTATGACCCCTGTAAAATGCAATTATGCTGGTCTTACCCATAGATTATGGTAAATGTTTATTTTTGTTGTGTTCAGAGTCTTGGAAAATGCAGTATCTCCACGTTAGTGCTCACCCTCTGTAGGTGCTGCCACTGTTATTTAATTTTGAATGATGTCATACCCAAATGCAAAGGCGCTGTGAGGCGGGGAAGCGGAGCCTGTGAGGGGAAGCCATGTCTCATGGCCGGGTGGAATTCCCAGGTCGGGATTCTGAGGGGAGGCTGTGTTGTGGTTGTTTTTTTGTTTTTGTTTTTGTTTTTGGTTTTTGTTTGTTTGGTTTTTTTCTCAAGTTAATTTACCCAAAATTGCTCCGAAATTTACCCAAATTAATGAGGCACTAAGCAGTACTTCTTCCCTCCTTTTGTAAGAATGCTGTCTGCCTGGGAGCGGGGGACAAGCCCGCGAGCGAGTACAGGTCTGTTGTTTATTACCAGGTCAAACAGCCGCGCTGGATGGAGACACTGAAGGTATGGCGTGGATACTTCTCCCTTTAGTTTTTCACTTCTTAATGCCTGGCACAGAAAGGCTACACAGCATCAGCTTCTTCCAAAAAACATCTTGTCCCTGACTACAGCTGAAGCATAAAGTCTTAGTCATACATCAGTTATTAGAGACACATGATCGCTGAGGCTTGAAATTTGGCCTAGAAAATCATGTGTAGATTTTGTTCAGCAAAACAAATGAGATCATCTTAGATAACCTTATGTCCCAACAGGGCTCATCAGAAGTCAAATACTGCATTTGTTCTATTGTGGTGGAATGATGGAGATGGGGAGCTTCAATTAAAAAACAAACAAACAAGACCAAACCAAAACCAAAATGAAAACACCCACTCCCTCTTCTGATTTCAAAAAGAAAAAGCTGTATTCTTTCTTTGTAGAGACACACTTATAATTACCTAATCAAGCTTTAATAATATCTGATTGGAAAATGCCCAGAAGCTGCCAGAAACTGTTCTTATAAAGCAGTGTCAGGCTTGCATTGTTTTTTAAAGACAAAATAGCCATGTATGACAAGCTTGCAATTATTACCTTAAGGTGTGTCACCTGTGATGGTGCAGACCAGGGAGGGAATGGAAGTGGGATTTCAAACAGAAGCTTATTTGTTGTTTTGAAAATATTGACCCATTCTGTTTATTGTGTATTATACTAGTTCCTCTTTTATATTATTCTATAATTAAATCTTTTGTAGAAGATCACTAACAGTAGATCCTGTTGAAAAGCACAGTTAATACTAAGGAGTGTTGTGTGGTAAGATTTGTAAAGGGAAGTTGTGAATGGACACAAAGTTGTGCAAGTCCTTAAGCTTTTAGAATTACAAACTTGATAATATGAAAATTTGTGCTTTCCCTCACAAAGTTAGTGCTTTTTGTTGCATGTTTGACCTAAGTGTGCTGCTTAAAGAATAAAGCACTTGCAAGTTCCTGTGATTCTTCTCAAGGCTTTACACCAAATTTAATCATGGAAATATAGTCAATTTATTTTGCTGGAATTTTCATACCCTTTTCACCTTTTCACCTGTTTATTAAATTGGTCGTCAATTTCTATATCTGAAATGTGGAAGTTGCATAGTGCAAAGGGGTTGTTCAATTCTCTGTGGTTAACAAGGGTGAATGGTAGGACTGCTCTGTGTTTATTTTCTTACACCTGTGTGCATCAGCTCACTGGGTTCTGTGCTTCATTTCTTTGCTGGTGCCAGACTTGGAGCAAAGTCTAACAGATCACTGTTTATCAGCCACTACTGGGATTAAGCTCAACAGTTTGAAATAGCCTGTGAAAGGCACTATGGAAATAGCAGAAGTGGTGCTTATTTATTCTAAGTTAGGAGCTCATTATATGTGAAACCAGCCCCCATAACTCTCCTCATTATTTTCTGATTTTACAAAAGGTAGCAGTTCCCATTGAGGACATGCAGAGGATTCATCTGCGCTTCATGTTCAGGCACAGGTCGACTCAAGAGTGTAAGTAAGGAATTTTCACTTTAGTGAAATTTAATTCTTTGATGGGTAGTCAACTGAAAATCTTCTGCTTTGCAGCTAAAGATAAGGGAGAAAAGAATTTTGCAATGGCCTACATAAGACTAATGAAGGAGGATGGAACAACTCTCCAAGATGGCATCCATGATTTGTTAGTCCTAAAGGTATGGGCTCAGTTTCTTTTCTTTCTTCCTTTTACAAGACATCATTTCTCACACGGTAGCCTTTGATTGCACTGTGTATTTACTAAGTGCTAGATTGATTTTATAATTCTATCAAAGATAATACTGTGGTTTTTGTCTGAACAAAATGAATAGTTGTAACCTGTTCCATTGTCAGTAAACATTGCTCTGCATTTTAATGTTATCTAAGAATAGTGAGAGATGATTTATCTTTTTACTGATATTTGTGCTTTTAGCCTTCTGTAGTATAGAGAAAGTTGAGCTGCAGCTCTGTACTTGGGTGGGTACCATTCCTCTTGCTGGAGATGGGAAGTGTTTGATCCCGTTGGAATCTTTGTCACATGAATATTCTGGGAAGCAGTCTTAGAGAAATGCTTGTTTAAAATTGCTATGTAGTTCCTCAGGTACAAAAGTTAGTTTCAGCAATTTGGTTTTGGGTGTGAAGAATAGCTTTAGCTAACCCTGACTGGACACAGGTAACATCTTTGACTTTGTGAAGGAAGCAGGCAACAGATGTCTCAAGATGTTTGTTTTATTTCCCCTCTTGGACAATGGTGTCTAGTAAGATCTAAGAACCAGAAACAACTTCCAATACAAAGGAAACATAAGTTACTTTTCAGCACTCTTCTCAGTAAGCAAGTTTGCTGTATCATTAATACCAAGTGAGATGAATGCAACTAAATCAAGTTACTTAGGCAAGCCAAAAGAGATTAATGGCAGCATACAGTTATTTATCTTCTCTTCATTGAAACTATCATTTACATGTATTGAGACTGGAAGGAAAATTGTGAACTGTGTGGTTAATGTTAGTTATGAAATTCCACCCAATTAATTTCTGCATCCACTCAGTAATTTTTTTCTGAAGTGACAGCATGGATGAGAAATGCTAAATGCAGTTGACCTAGTTTATGGGAGAAACAGACAGATTTTCTGACATATGCTTGCCTATTCTAGTATTAAAAACAGTAATTGTAAGCTGTAAGTATTTAAAGCAGTCATACATCCAGCCTCTCAAAATAATTAATTTGAAAACTGCTAAATTTAAACTGTCGTTAGGCATTGGAGCTCTTTGAGAGACTTTTGGATCAAAATTTCAAGTCTTTTTGCCATTATCCCTCTGACTTGTCCCAAAAAGAGGAAGCCAAGAGTTCCTGTTGCTTCCAGAAATTTAGAAGTAGTTATTTGGCAAGCCTCATACAGTCATAGATGTTAGTACTGCTGTGTGTTTTGCTGCATAAGGGTTTTGCCTCTTGTCCATCTAGGTCTCTTATAGTCAATTTTTAACCATACCTCTTGTTTGATAGGAAACAGAAACTGCACGTCTGCAGTCACTGAACCAGATAAAACTGCAAAACTTTAAAATGTCTTTCTAGATGATGGTTTTTACAGCTCCTTGTTCGTGCACATTTGTAGACTAAAGGTCTGCAATTGAGTCATATCTGTCACAGTATTGTAGCTTTAAGTGACAGCTCAAATTCATCAGGGATATCTTCTGGAGTAGTTGTATTAAAGAAAAATTGTGTTCTCTAAACTTTGAGGAGCAGGATTTTTATTTCCTTTGTCTAAAACCACATTCCTGTCTGGGGAATCCTAAGGGTGAGACCCAGAGAATCTGTAGGATTGTGGTACATAAGAGAGGAGAAAAGAATATCTGTTGGCTCTCTGGTTTTGTACTGTTCATTCTACCTAGAAGCATACATTCTCTGTCATTTAGGTACTGCAGCTGTCTCACTAAAAATATAATCTTACCATGCCCTGATCTTTTATGTTCAAGATCCAGGTATAGAGTTATAATGGGGATACCAAAATATTGCTGTTATTCTTTCCTTATCAGTCCTTAATCCTGCTTTCAAGTTGTGTGCAGACATTATAATCCTGTTGTCTATATCCTGTGTAGAGTCTTCGAGGTGATGCTCAATATTCTGCTGTGTTCCGCATCTACTGACATTTTAATGAGAGATTGGCTTTTGCTTTTACTCTGCCAGTGGTGTCACCCCTCGAAGTTCCTCCCTACACCTCAGTTTTGTTTACTTCTCTAGAAAATACAAAATAAGTCTAATTTTAATTCCAGTGGCATGAAACATGCAATGAATGGTGTGTTGTTTTTCAGGGGGACAGTAAAAAAATGGAGGATGCTGGTGCTTATTTGACATTGCCTTCTACACGTCTGCACACAGAAAACAAAGCAGCAACCTTAGTCAGGAACTCAAGTATTGCTGGAGGGCTTTCAGTCAGCTCTCGAGATGCATTTTACATTTCAACTCTGGTTTGTTCTACAAAGTTAACTCAGAATGGTGAGTTAAAGGTGGGAGTTTTAGAAAGAAGACATTGCACAGATTGATAAATCACATTTTACATTTTAATGTCTGTCCATTTATTTTCTGTTAGTGGGCTTGCTGGGTCTCTTGAAGTGGCGCATGAAGCCAGAGCTCCTTCAGGAGAACCTGGAAAAGCTGAAGATTGTGGATGGAGAGGAAGTAGTGAAGGTAAACCTTTAAACAGTTATTCTAATAACAGTTATTCTTCAGGCCCTTTCATATATAATGCCTTTGTTATTTTGCAAAAGACATGAGCAAAGCTCTTCATTAGAGGCAGCAAGAAAGCAAACACCTGAACAGGATCCTTCACAGTCCCAGACAGCTTTATTCTTAGCATTTGCTCTCAAATATCTCTGGTTTTGACTATTGTTGGGCTGGGGGATTTGCAAGATTATCACCAGGAGATGAAGACAGTAATGATAAAATATTTCCCATGACCTCTCTTCCTCTGTTTCCTTTCGTCTATCTGAAGTATCACAAACCCTACTGCTTTCTTTGCTGTTCTCAATATTAATTTACATGTTGATATTAAATCCAAGTGTTATGTACCCAACAAGGCACTTTCCTAATTTAATGAGTATAATATGAATAGAGTTGTTAGTATTTTGGAAAATGGCAGACACTATTACCTTTGTGTCTTTAAACACAAACATTAGATGTTTCTGAAGAGAAGGAATGAGAATTAAAAAAAAAAAAAAAAAAGGAGGAGGAGTGGATTTTTTTAACCAAAGATTTGCATCCCAAGTCACTGAGGTACTTTTCTTTGATTTAGAGCAGAATTTGAATCAGACCACAGAAGCAGGAAGAGTGTTTTGAATCATCATGTGTGTGTAAAAATAGCAAGCACTAATCTCTGTCACTAAGGAATGCAGTTTTAACAAGTTTTGTCATTTATGTAATGTTTTTATCTTTTCCATAAGCTTTGAGCTAAGTATGTATTATTGATTGCTCATGTGTTTGAGGATGTAGGTTCTTAAAATTAAACCAACTAGAGCCTAAATCTTCGGAAATGTTTTCTGAATTAAAGTGATGCTTTAGTAAAGGTAGTAAAACTCTAACTTGAGGGAAATCAAGTCTACTATCAGAAAACTTTCTTGTGAGGTTTTCAAGTTGAGTTGGTTATCAGTTTGTCCTTTCATTTTCTACAGTTTCTCCAGGATACTTTGGATGCCCTGTTTAACATCATGATGGAACATTCCCACAGTAATGAGTACGACATCCTTGTTTTTGATGCACTGGTAAGAATCAGCATCAGTGAATTTATTTGTCAAAGTAAAGAACCTTGGGATTTTGAAGAAACTATCAAGTTGTTAATTTCAGAAAATTAATCTTAAAGTCTCTATAGAACAGAGGAATACTACTCAATGACCAAAAATCAAATTTCTTTAAAAACTTAAATAGGAAATGATCAGAAATATTTTCAGAAAGTTAATATTTAACTTTGCAGTGTGAGTGTGACTGATTGTGTCCATGTCTGTTTAGATCTATATCATTGGGCTCATTGCAGACCGTAAGTTCCAGCACTTCAACACTGTTTTGGAAGCATATATCCAACAGCACTTTAGTGCAACCTTAGCATACAAGTAAGTTTGTTTTCTCTTCTTTCTCTTTTTCCCTAAACCTCCACCATCACTTAAAGGAAAGTAAATCCTGCTTGTGGCTTTTCTGATATAATTAACAATGACTGTTGTTTTGATGCTTCTGTTTGCTTCCCTGCCTCTCAGACACATGTGATTATAAGTGGAGTTAATGAATTCATAGCAAATGATTTGGGGTTAAATGATGGTTTGGCATTTGTTTTCTGTCGTCTGGATTTTGCTGTGTGTGAGAATTCTACCTGTATCCTGCCAAATTTATCAAAAGATGTTTTTCTGTAAAGCCTCTCCCTTTATATCCCTGGCCTTAAGTTGAAATGCCTCAAGTGATGACTTGAGGATGTCCTTAACCCATTTACATTGATTTCCATGTATTTTTTTTCACATCAAGCAAACTCAAGGGGAAGAGAATTATTTGGAACTGTCAAGTCTTCATATGCATTTTAGTCTGACGTTGTGTCAGGAGGAGTTCAGTGCAGTGAGCTGGAATTTTGCTATTTGTTATGTGTCCTGCTGTGAAATGGAGTTTTAGTATTTGTTACATGGACACACCAATGGATGGACTTGTAGTGGGTTTTTTTATTTCTTTATTTGTTTTCAACTTTTAGATCTTCTGCATAATGCCCAGATGGGAAAACATGGACTAGTAGAAGAGAGTAAAAACTGTGAAGATGTGTTATACATCAAATTTAATCCTGGATTCCTACTTTATTTAGAATAGGTTTTTGCAGATGATGGTAGGATAAAATGACTGAATTATGAAAGAAGGTAACATCTTCAGCTGGTGCTCATCTCTGGGATGTGCTATAACAGGATAGATGTGGGGTTTTAATCTACCTGATATCTTGTTCTGGCAGCTTAATGGAGTGGCAGATTGAAGCAGAACTTTGATTTGGAATATGAGTAGTACATGGAAGACCTGAGCTGAAGGTTTGAAATAGTTGCAGATATCTTCTAGTACTTGTGCTGAATTTGCCTCAGTTCTAACTCAACATGACATTTCACAAAAATCATGCACTAGAATGTGAGTTTCCTAGAGCTGAAGGGCAGCAGTGCAAAATCAGCCCTTTCTCACACCCCAGTAAAGTTGAAGTGAGCATTAGTGGAGTCAGGAATCTAAGGCACAAACTCTTCTTCAATCCTGTCTCACTCCATAAGTATTAAGCACATGTAATTTAATGCTTTACAGTACTGTGAAAGTAGAGAAGGAAGGGTACAGACCCTCTCAGGACAGCTTTATTTGCATAAAATATTTCTAAGATTTACCTGGCTGGGAGTTTCTGATGACTTAATCAATATGGTAGAGGCAACATAATAATGTTTATGATTGTTCCCCACATCATGTGTTTTCTTGGCATTATTGATTCAATGCACATGATGGAAGATTTACTCTGTTTCCAGAATCATTTATGAAATAAACAAGTGTGTGTAGCCTAATTCCTAATTAAGAAGGAAATACTGTGGCCCAGATATATTATAACCATTTTATGATATGGTTGGTTGGCCGAACTCTTGCTTATTTATCCAGTTCCTGTTTAGTCATCCTTTCTCCTGGCTTTTAGAGAGCTCTGAGAGGGCTTAACGTTGACTGCCCCTACATACAAGTTGGGTAAATTTTGTTCCAACTGAGAGAAGCTGTAAAAAGGAGTAAATGGAAACACACAATGGATGTAATGCCCAGAAGGCTGAGAGGCTGAAAGCACTGCATTTTGGTCCTGAAATGTGAGTTAGGCTGGGGATGTGTATTAGTTACACAGAGAGTTGATTGTTGGCTTGGTTTAGGGCAGGGGACACTAGGTCTCCATTTTTGTAATGATTTAGGAAAAAACCTAACTACCCTAGTTCTTTTGGCTGCATTAACAGCAAGATTGCATTATTAGTATTGGTTTAATCACTTAAAGTGATTTTATAACTTTAAATTAAGGGACTTCATTTCAGATGAGCTTCTCTTCTGTAGCAGGCTGTGTGTGTAGCAAAAAGATTCTTTTAGATACAGAGTAAGGAAGTGTTTAAATAAAATAAATAATTTAAGCAGATATTGCTGTTTACT
>VZTR01015050.1:0-101310 GCA_013400775.1 Chaetops frenatus | reverse complement strand
ATGACTTACATAAGCGCCAGTCTGGGAGCTGTCATGTTTTAGAGGCTTTCAAAACAATTCAAAGTGGTTATGTAGTGTTCAGACTGAAGAATTTCTACACAATACAGTGAATAGAAGTTATAACCCATTGGGGAAATATCTAGAAATATCTATGTACATAATATTGGATCAACTTCAGAAATATATATTTAATGTCAAATCTGTTGCATTTGGGAGGACAAAATTTGCTGATTCTGAAAGAATAACCTAAAGCATCTCTCAACAGATTATATGAAGGAAAAGAACAAACAGAATTTGAAGAATCAATGAGGAGACTCTTTGAATCCATCAACAACCTGATGAAAAGCCAGCATAAAACTGCCATTTTGTTGCAGGTTGGTGTGTGCTTGAAAACCAACTGGATTTGGTTTTCTGTATGGTTTTTGTACAAGGGCTTTTTATTTTTATTCTTTTGAAATTGAGGAAAAGACATGCAGGAAATTTATCCAATATGTTGCTTCTGTAATTCCCCTCTAGTGGAAGAGCAGGTTGTCTGATAAATTTGAAGCCTAGTTTGAAAACATCAGGGCAAGATACACTTACAGAAATTGTATGAGTGTAGTCAGTGAAAGAACCAAGACACAGATGTTGGAATCTTTCAAACAATCTATTGACATGAAGCATCCACTGGGATGTGAATGGTTAATTCTTGAGTTTCTCTAGATAATACTAAACAAGGATTCCAGCATCTTAGTTGGAAACAAAAAAAAAATATTGTCTCAGTCTTCGGGATTTACATTGTTTAAACTGAAAATAGGATCAAGGTTTGCCATTCATGTCAGTCTTAGTTACCCTAACACTTCAGAATCTGATGTTTTAAAGAAAATTAGAGAACAAGAGGTATTAATATCATTAATATCAAATATTTTTCAGTTCTCTATTAAGATGAAAAACTATCAAGATTTCCTGTAGACTAAAATTCAGAAAATTCTTTAGACAGCTGCAATATTGGTGCTTCACGCATTCTTTATTAAAAACTCATTGTATGCATTGGGCTTGAATTTTCCTCTGGTTTTATGTTTTGATTCCTTTTGATGTGACTTAGATTACAAGTGGAAGGCCGTGAAAAAGCCTGTCTGGAATAAAACCTCAGGTGGCTGATCTTGAGATTTGTATAAGCTGACACTTTGCATGGAGTGTTAATGTACAACTGCAAAAGAGATGAGAAAGTAAATACTAAGTTAATTCTATAATACCATGGTTACAGTAATATTCTAAATGCATTTTAAAATCAATCAGATATTCTGTTACTTGATAATTATGTAGAGGCCTTCCTGGAAATGGTTTATACATTTGAGTACTGCATCAGAAGCAGAAGAAACTTCTGAAGAAGTAAAAGTGTCTTTAAAGTAATACTGAACGAGTTTATAAAATAATGTCTGCTCTTATGGTATTTGTACTAAGTAAGAAAGAGCTCTTTTAGGATCTGATGCTCTTTGGGGAGAGAGTGTCACATCACTGCATTCTGCCCTGCCTGATCTCAAAGGGGCTGTGTGGGATTGTCCATCTGTGTTTCCTCTAATGAGCAGGGCAGATTCTTCCTGAGAGTGACAAGAAAGGGTCGGAGGAAGCCTTTTTTGTTCTGAAGAGTTTCTGGGTGTGCAAGGGGTAGAGGTGCCCCTGAAAGGCTGCTGGGAGTGATTCAGGACAGGTTGTAGTGCCAGGGGCACTGTGGCATTGCATGAACCCTCTTTTCCATATTTCTATATTTAATGCCAGTTCTTAATCTTATACCTATTTAGCAAAAATGCACAATATTTTGGTTGATGTTCCTCAGAAATAGCAGAACCTTGAAAAAAGAGCTGAGCATCTCTTAGAAGGGCTAAAGGAAAGGAATATACACTAATTTCAAAGAGCACATAAGTTTCATAAGTAGACTGGTTTGTAAACAGTTGTGCTTTGATCAATACTGTATTGAAAATTAAAATTTTTGATTTCTAATGAGTGCTGTCAGTTGTGCAAAATGGGTCCTATTTATTCATAACCATGAAGCACTAGTGGGCTTTTGGGTCTCTAAATCTGCATAAAGTACTGGAAGTTTTCTTTTTAACAGGAACATTTCATGTCGTATGTGAAATACTGGTTTATATCATAACTTTGCTCTAGTTTCAAATCCTAACGACTCACACAGCTGTGTCTCTGAGAGAAGCCTGCAAAGGGATTGCTTTACATCCAGTAAATAAAATCTACTGTATTTTTGTTATAAACTTCTAATAGGAGAGGTATGGAATGAGAAGAGTCCAACTGTTGTTTAGTGCTGGCTGCTGGAAATAAGTTTCATGGGAGAACAAAAATAAAATTACCAGTCCTTCCCTTCATCATGAACTCCACAGGAAGCCCCAGCTTTCACAAGGGACAGCATTTCTGTGCCTGTTTGGAGCAGACTTCAGTGATAATACTTAAGAATCCTGCTCTGGCAGGTGGATGCAGGCCAGAAAATGAAGATAATTTCTATTGAGAGGGAGGAGAAAGGAGTAGAAAGAAATTCATAAATCTGCCTCTGCCTAAATCCAACACTGATTTCCCTTGGGGAATTTGAGATGACAGTGATGGATGCTGTAGAAGTACAAATTAACTTTGCAGAGTAAGGGACAGGTGGTTATTCAGTGATTCCACAGACACACAGGAGTCCATAGGTGTTAGAATTTGCATACCCAGACAGGGAAGTTCAGAGAGTCTGTTGGAAAAATACAGGAATAATCAGACTATTAAAACTGACTTAAATCTGACACAGTTGAAATTATCGTTGATAAGTGGAACATAGATTAGCAGGATCAATTGAATATGTTCAAGTAGATTACAGTCTGCAGATATCAGAGAAAAATGTTTTAGGAGCCCTGAAGAAAGTTTAAGTAATTGGGTTTCTCAGGATATTGAAACTTGAACTAGTTTGCAGAGCCTTTGAATGTGAATTTTGAACCCTTGTTTCATCCTTGGTTGTCCAACTGCCCATTGGGTTTAGCTGTAGATGATTTAAAGAATCATTTTGAAACCTGAATTTTTTTGGTCTCTGCTATTTTTTTTTTTAATTTGGAACTCAGTGTTTTAGCCAGTAGTAATTTCCCAGTTGTTTTTACTGATAGAATCACACTTAGACTGGCATTGAAAATTAATTCGCTCAGGAAAAGATTGTTTATAAAAATCCATGTTATATGGAGCAACCTCATCTGTGCCAGAAGCACTTCATTGTTTCAATTTAACTTTATCTACTGAGTGATATCTTATTTCCTGATCTGTTAAATGCTGTATACATTTACCAAAAGTTAAAAATCTCTTTTCAGTCCTTGTTCTAAAGCTGACTAAACTGGATTGAGGCTTTGACCAATTGCAGTGCCTGAGCTTTGAGAAGGGCAGATATCTCATTCTGTTTTGCATTACTTTCATATAAGTTTTGAACAGCAGAAGACTGAATAGTTAATTTATTATTGGCAAACTGGAAATGTACATATTAATCCACAATAGTCTTTAAAAAAAAAAAAGAAAACAACAAACATCTGGAGTTGGTCAAGTTATCTTTTTTGTTTAAAGATGCAAAGAGAATGCTTCTCAACTTCAGCAGTGCATGAAGTAATTAAACTACAACTAGGATTATATTTTCAATATCCCTGCTGTGCTGATGTTTAAGAGCAACCATCTGAGCTGCAGAGTCGCCTGGGTGCAGGTCCTGGCATGGTATTTTGTAAGGCTGGCCCTTGGAGAGGAGTCTGGAGTGGTTTACTTTCACCAGTACAAGTATCAACATGCAGGTGTAGGGTAAGGATTCCTCCTTTCAAGAGGTTTTTACAGATTATTCTTTTAATTATTGAAAACAATTAGTTCAGAACTTACACTGTCTTTACAGTGATAGGACTTTCTAGGTAGTAGACTTAAACATTTCTTTAATTTATTTTGGCAGGGATGATGTTACAGCTTTGTTGCATTTATCAGTTGCTTTCCTGTAGCCATTGCTGGTGACTTGTGTAGATTTTAGAGACATTTATTTCATGAAATCTGTACTTTTGGGGAGAGAATCCTTGGTATCTGGAAACCTGGAAATCAGTTCCAGAACCTGCAAAGATTTTGGTGAAGGGAGGCTCAGGGGTGAGGGGTTTTGGGGGAGGTATCAGTACCTTCTATCCTTTGTCTGAGCACTCAGGTAAAAAAACCCTGAAAAAAAATTTTAGTGGATGTGTTTTGTGTCTGTTAAACCACCCTTTACTTCTGAGGAATAAAATTGAATGAATGATTTTTAAATTTCAGATTATATATTTTTTAGATCGTCCTACTGTTGACTTCTGACCTGTAGCCTGTGGTGTGCCCTTTCATGGACCAGCTTGTGCTCTCAGCCTTAATTTACAAATCAAGCCCCTGCTCCTTTCCCAACTGTTCTGTTCCCCAGCTGACACACCACATTTGACCTACAGATGGTCTTGTCTGCTGCAAATGTCAGCTCTCCCCAGCTCACTCCCAGGCACTGATTTGAGAAAGCACAACTCCCCATGCTGTGTGTACTTTCAGAAACGTTACATGACATGTTCTCAAGGTCATAAAACATAGGAAAAAGAAATTATCTGTGGCATCAAAAAATAATGGAATATGAAGATGCTGCCCTTCTGTCATTCTTCTCCATGCAGTTTTGACCCATCCTACTACTGCAGTAGATTCTAAGGACTTTATGCATCTCTGTACAGATTTCTTATGAGAGAATAAGCCTAGAAAGGTACTGATAGTGATGCTTTGCCTGTGGTGCACGATGGGGGATGGCACAGTAACTTCTTAAAGTTGCCTTGATGGCAAGTAAAATTAGATTATAAAACAGAACACCAGTGATTTCTTCGAATGTATTTTTCATCTCATGGGTACTCAAATTTCATGAATATGTATAANGGTTAAAATAAATTTAACAGTACATTGTATATGTAAGAAATAATTTTCTGCAGTGCTGTGGGTTTATCTGTATCCCACTTAAAAAAACTAATCTCTTAAGGTTTGAGGAATGCAGAACATCTTGTACTGCTGAGTAGGAGATTTTTATGACTTCATTAAGGGCAGTGCTCAATTGTGTCCATAGTGCATCATTTGAAGCAATTATTGCAAATGAAACTTGGGAGTTTAAAATAGTGCAGGGGATATACTTGTTATTGTACTTCAGCTGGAACTCTGGATCTGCAGAGAAGTTGCAGCTCTATCCTTCCCACTTCCCCCTCATGCAAGTGTAGAACAGGGAATATATGAAAGGCAGACAGCACAAAAGTCCAGGTGTCAGTGGAGTACTGCTTGAAATATTTTATGGCCACTGGTGGCTCTGTCTTTTATCAAACATCTTTCACAGTACCTGTGAATTGCTGTAAAACGAAATTCAGATGCTGCTGTGCAGTCTCTTCATGCAGTATCTGTTTCTTGAAATTGAGGAGCAGCACGTGTCTGAAATAAAGCTGGAGCCAGTTTCCAGCCCAACACAGGTGTTTGTATGGGAGTTTTAAATAGCCCTGGGATTTCCCAAGGTCAGTGGAAGATACAATCTCTTTGTTGGAGGTGCAGCAGCTTTTAAACACTCCTTTGACCCTTCTAGGTTTGTATATGTGTGGGATGAGATCTGCAGGAGAATTACTTTATCTGAAAGTATCTTAAGCCAGCACTGAGTCTCTTTGAAATACCATATTCACTAATGCTGCAGACTAACTCTCTTTTTCAATCAAGACATGAACAGTTTTTTGAATTGGCTACTGCAGTGGATGTTCATACAAATAAAATTATAGCTTTGTTGTGTTTAAAAGGTCTAAAAGAGAGCCAAAGAAAGCTGTGCTCTGATTTCTGCCTTTTAGCCTCCCTACTCTCAAAAAGGAGACTAAATTTTTAACAAGGAGCTATTACAGGTATAGAGAAATATTGAACCTAGATAGGCTTCTGTCAGACAGATCAGTAATAGAAGACTTCACATCACTGTAACTTAGTTTTCAGCAAAACGTTATTAAGAATTAGTACCTTAAAGCTCCACAGTGAACTAAAGTACTGCAAGTTAGTTTTTTTGCATATTAGCCCTAAGTGTTAGTGGTGATTTTGAGCCTGAAAATTGCCTGCTGAAATTTTCTTGTCCATGTAAGAATAGTAACTTTTCTCTTAGTCTTGTCAGGGTAAGTTTTGATTACCCTACTATACTGTCAAATGGAATTGATACAGCTTCTGCTTTGATCAGTGGTTTACTTATTTGCAAAACAATTACTCTTTTAGAGGTCTGCAAAGAGATTATCTACAAACCCGGGACCCTTTCACTGGTCTGCAAAGAGAGGAAGATCCACTATGGTGGATCTACTATGGTAGCTAAGTTCCTCTGCATATCCTCAGCATAAATGTATTTATGCAAGTCTGATGAAACTAATATTCAAATGTGATGTAAAAATTCAGTCTGGGGAAAGAATTCCAAGTTTATCAGTTTGTTTTGTGTGTATCTGTCTCAGTGGGGTGCTCTGTGCTGTTCATGTGCATGTATAAACGTACAGGATTAACATGATCTCTCTGTCAATTCAGGTTGCTGCCTTAAAGTACATACCATCAGTTCTTCATGATGTTGAAATGGTTTTTGATGGCAAGTTACTGAGGTGAGTCACTCTTGAACATTTCCCAGTTGTCAGCAATGAATTCTTGTAATTCAGTTTAATTCCACACAGCTACAGCCGTTCCTTCTGATCAAGACATTGGTGGGTCTCTGGACATGTATGTTCTTGGTCTCTTGTCAATATTTGTGATATATAAATAAAGTCTTAAAAATGATAGAAGTTTAGATATACATGATTTTTTGCTCTTTCCCTCTGTCCTTATTAAGACATGACAAATTCATCTGTATGGTATTTATGACACTTTTTCTTTACATGCAGCCAACTACTGTATGAATTTTACACTTGCATTCCCCCAGTGAAACTACAGAAGCAGAAAGTCCAGTCCATGAAGGAAATCGTACGCAGCAACCTTTTTAAAAAACAAGGTAAATAAAAAAATGCCTTTAGGTCTTCAAATAAATGTGTGAAATTTTTCAGTGACTTGTGTGTTCTGCAATTCACTTTTGAAATTGAGTGAGACAAATACTGAAAGAGTGTGAATGCCAGAAGTCTGAGCTCTGGAGGGGATTCATCTTTTTCCACAGGATGGCAAGAGCTGTTCAAGGTGTGATTGCTGGCCTAGAGCAAGGAACAGGTGGGGCTCAGGAGAACAGTTTTGTGTGGTTTTCTTATGTTATAGTGGTTAGGGGGGGTGAGCTATATATCCTTTCAAACCATTTCAAGGTCTATAATGGAATAGGAACATGAAATGAAACCTTGTGAACACAGATGTTATATAAGGCCTCTGTCTGGGGAGAGGACAAAAAAGAAATCTGATTGTGCTGTGGTATACTCAGCTGCAATGCAGCATTTCCACTTTCAGGAATTACGATGCTTCTCAACCTCTATGAGAACTTAGTGTCTTTCTCAACTCTCAGGAGTGCTAATGATACTGAAATGCTTTTATCACCATTGTGCTTAGATGTCCTTCATGTTATCACAAGAATTTAATTTTTGCTGAAGGAATCCTATCAGAGAAGCCAAGTTTTACATTTCTGGTTTCATCTCAGTGTCAAGGGTTCTGACTCCTCTCTTGTGGACAGGGTGGTTTCTTCTCTCTCCCCACCTTTTTGCTGTGTAGATAACCTTCAGCACCTGAAGGGCACATAGACTTCTCAGTCGAGTTCCAGTTTCTGACAACTTAGAGTTATTGATTCCAGGAACTTGACAGTACAACAGTGGGTTGCAAATAGTGCTGTGTGTGAGTAGATTGAGAGAGGGTTGCTTTGCTCACCTCATTCTGTGTTGCCAGGAGAGTGATGCAGTTCTAACTAACCAGCACAGATAAAAATTACATTTGGGTTGCAGTCTTGTCTGCATTCCATTGAGACTGAAATGTATATTGTAAGCTTGAACAATAACTAGCTGTGTCTGTTTTGTTTTAAGACCATTGTAGATTTCCTGGGGGGAAAAAAAAGTCAAGAAAATAATACAGATTGTTTTATTGTTTAGATTAAATTTCTAGTATTTTCACCTATCTTTATGTTAATAGCTTAATGGTCAATAGCTATGACTTTTTTTTAACTATGTGTAAATTCATATTTGCTTTTAAATGGCGAAGGTCAAGTAGCTGCAGCTTAGGTATCTCCACACACTGATCTAAACTATTAAGAGCTGATCCTAAACAATTTTCAAACAATTCTAATCCTGTTTGCTGTGGTAGTTGACTGTATTTCTGTTTTACAAGCAGAGTTTGATACATCATCGCAGTATGAGCTGCTCTTACTACTGCTGCTTCTAGGATCAGAAGTGCCAGACTTCATTTTATTTGTGGTGCTTGTGGTGAGCAACATTTAGACCAGAAGGAGAAATATCCTCTCACAAGACTGAAAGACTCTTGGGTTAAAATAAAGCACTCCCTTGAACTGTTATCTTGCTGGATTCCAGTCAGCTACCCTGTGTTTAATACTGAGAAATTAAGTGTAAGCTACAAACTTTTTTGGTTCGATAGTTTTTCTTTACAGAAACTTGTCTCACTGAAGTACAATTGTTATTAGTTCACAGATCAGGAGTGGTGGTCAGGACAGCAGATCCCAAGCTTGTATAACAAGGAATAAACCCCAATAAAGATTCAGAAGGAAAACAGTTGATCATACAATAACTGTACTTCACAGTTCTATTCACTAGTGTACCTCCTACAGCTCCTTTCTTCCATCCCTCTGTGTGTTCCAGAAGAGAAAATAGTGGGTTTTGGATTCCCAAGAAGCTTTCATTATAGTCTGCTTAGTGTGGTGCTTGTTTCATGTGTTTAACAGGCCTTTCCTTTAGCTGAGGTCTGTTAATCCAAAATACTCTGTAAAGCTTTTACTACTTGCAGATAAATAATAATAATAGATTGCTGGTTGCTTGTAAATGCAGCTTGTCTGATGTCTTGAAATAAATAGCTGGTCTATCATGGGAAATGTCTACCTCAGGATGCATTCTGAATTCTAAATAGGGGACATGGTTTCTGTTTCTGTATTTTTTAGGTAATAATGAATAAGAAATTTTGCTAGGAGGATTTCTAATTCTGGGGACCTTTATAAAACCAATAAATGGTGGGTTTTGCATAGTGCTGACCAGATAATTAATACATTTTAATTTTTCCCAGACAGGTAGCTAATGGATTCATTTAGTCTTAAATTTGTAGATTAAAAAAAACATATTGCCTAAAACCTTTCCTCTATTTTTTGCTAACATCAGACACTTGACAGCAAACCCAAGCAGCTGAGAAGGTATGAAAGCAGATGAAGGCAGGTTATCATACTTGATTCATTTGCCAGCCCTGCTCTTTCACCTCTATCCTCTATATCTGGGTATTGTGATCCAAAGTTGCACTAGCCATTGACAGTTAAAGTGTATCCACTACATAGTATGTAAAAATTAACTGCTTTTTTATGTGCCTGTGGTGATTACATGTGCAAGATCTACTTTCAGATGTTTTTACCATGATACTTAATACAGTAATACTCAGTATATAATTATATAATAATACTTAGGTGTGCTCTTTTTAGAGGAGCCTGGGGAAATGGATTGGTTTGGGGTTTTTTTCATGTATCAGTTTAAAACAAGAGAAGTCCTCTGAAGAAACACTTTCCCAAAATAGAGAAATCAAGTTGCTATCATTTTAAAATGAAATTAAAATATACCCTGTTTGTTTTAGCTTTTTCAGACGTCTTGTTTTAGCAATATAATGACTTAGGATAGGACTAACAAGAGAATATTTCTGCTAACTAGAAAATAGTCATTTAAACATTTTGAATGTCAGAAATGTGAGGAAGTGACAGAATAAAACAGCTCCTTGTTGGTAACATAGGATTTAGAATTGCCATTACTGTGGAATTTCAAATGCCTGAAACTGACAACTTTGGTTTTTCTTACTTTGCGTACCTTTACACCATGCTTGGTGCAAACTGGTCAGGGCCAAATGGACTCTTGCAAATATATTTTCCATTTCCTGAGACCATTCCATGGAGTTATCATTCCTCTAACACAGAATGGCCATCTGACAATATTCCTATTCCCTCAGTGGTGTTACCCAAGTAGGTTTTAGGGCATTTAGTATTGGACTTTCCCTGTTTGGTAATGTCCTTTCTCCCAGCTGCCCCTACATTGCTAATGGCAGAAAATCATCCTTTTAATAATTACAGGGTGGTTTTTATCTAAATTATATTTTTGATTATTTGCATTTATGTTTTATATTCAGCCTTATCATTGTAAGTACCATGGGGGGAGAAGTCCACGTTTAAGTGCAGGCACTGAAGAATGTGAAAAAATCAATACATGATTAAGCATCTGTATTGTTTTATAATATAATATTATTTTATTGTTATTATATATATTTGTATATAATATGATATCATATTGGTATGAAAACACTTCTGTAATGTGCTGTTGTAATACTGTGCACAGTATATAGCAAACAAGTCGTTTTTCATCTACATTGCTGTGGCTTAAAATAGAAAATTCCAAAGATGCTTTTTTTGCTCTACATTAAATACAATTGATTTTAAAATTAATTGGGTAGAGAACCAAGTGTGTGCAGGTTGTAGACACTGCCTGATTCATTACTGCACTCAATGAGCTGGAAGGTCATTTACAAGAATGAAAGCACATGTAGGCTATCTCAGAACAGGATGCAGTGTGATAATTAAGGTAAGATTGCCAACAGTATCATTAACTAAAGTTCACATTCATCTTGAACAGGTAGTATTTTTGCTGCCATGAATACGGAATGTATTTAACTACACTGCTAATTACAGTGAAGTCTATTAATTTGTGTATGTTTCAGATTATTTCTTATCCATTTTTCCTCCAGACTTTAGTCTCTTTCCAGGTAGTTCCTTGCAGTTTCAGTTCAATTAATTTACATCCATTCCCAGAGGTATTGTCTTTATAATTCATTTGGATTGCATACATTGGCACTTCTATTCTTTGACCCATTGATATTCACAGCATTTTCTAAAGAGGTAGACTTGTGAAAACATAGGGAGATGTTTTGAAAAAATAATTTTAAAAGCCCATGAAATTTGTCTTTATTAAGTAAGTTACATGTGAACCTGAAGTTGGAAACCTTGAGGGTAAACTGAATTTATTGCTATGTATTCCCAGGCATTTAAAGTTTCCACTGTAGACTCATGGAGTGCTTTCATCAGATAGGAAACCTGGTCCCGTGCACCTCTGCTGTAATTGATCTTCAAAGGCCTTGCAGCACTAAAGCACTTTTAGAAGCCTTTAAATTACATTGCCAGGTTGTTTGTAGAGGCATTGATTTCTTGTTCCCACTCAGTAACTGTAACACAGCTTGGAGAGGTTACAGTGGTGCAGGTATTTGAGGGGCTGAGTGTGGGATGATGGATGCTTTCCACTGCTTGTGTCCTTTCCCTGTAGCATTTAGGAATGTTCTAACAGGATGTGGAAGGAGGCTTTTATGCAGTTTTGTCTTTAGAAAATATATTTGCTTTTAGATTACTTGATAATTTATTTTAAAGTACCAGAGTGAAAGAAATGGTTGCCTTGTCTCATAGAAGCACCTCTAGTGGGATTGTAGAGTCTCATTTATGATGTAAGAAACTGCCTCCTGTCATGCTTGTCACTCTGTATAGTAGGATATAATGGATTAATCCCTGTTGTGAAAAGGTTTGGTTAGAATTGTTTAATTTCTATGTAAAACTCCTTTTCAGAAGTTACTGTTTCATTTGTTTATGTTTAGGAAACTTATTGCCAAAATTCCCCCACCATCTCTCTGCTTTTGAGAAAGCAACAAATTAAGACATAGCTGTTTCTAAATCACATGGAGTTTTTATTGCAGATAGTATTGCTGAGTTTATAGTGTTTGGAGCTAGTTTATTCTAAGCTGGCCCTGGAATATTTACTGAAATTTGTAAATGAGTAGCCTTGGGAGAACTGGTTTTTATTGGTGTGAAATGAATATGAAGTGCTTCGATACATGATAAAATGAGTGTGTTTTGCTAGTGCTCCTCTGGACATTGTATTCCCCTGTGGTCCAGTCCTGGTGAGGGCTTTGTGCTGTAGCAGAACTCAGAGATCACCCCAAAGAACAGGGGCTCTAAGTAGGGCACACAGATGGTCACTGGCAGGGGTGGGAATGGAGTTTGTGTCTTGGCTGGAAATGCAGGCCCTGCGCTCACTGCAGCTCCAGACACGGCTGCTGCATGTTCAGCATATGCAAACCACTTGCTGATTTTGGAAGAACAGCAGCAAGAGACATCTGTTAGCACCAGGGTTAATTTGCCAGATGCCAGAAGAAATGCTGAGACTGTAGCAATTTGGTGTTTTTTCCTCACTAAAAAGCTCTTTCTGTTCTGTTACTGTTTAAACAAGAGAAGTACTTGAACACACCCCTAATTACACTGATTTCCTAAGGTGTACCTTACTGAGTTTTACCTGTGAAATACTTTGTTTCATTGCACAAATTGATTGTGTTGATAGTTTGTGTTGATACACTGTACTGTTTTTACCTTCAGGANAAAAAAAAAGTAAAAGTAGAAGGAGAAGTAATTTCTGATTAAGCATCTTAGAGTTTAATTATCATAATTAAGTCAGAACTGAGTTGCAGATATTGATTTTTACTATTATAATCTTGCAATCTTGTTCCTACTGATATGAGTTCCTAAGTCTAAGTTTTGGGGGGTTTGTGGGGGTTTTCTGTGATTTTTTTTTTTCTTCAACAACTCAACATTTTAAAATACTTGGAGATTGTTAATGGATATGACTCTACTGTTTTGAGCTTCTGGGAAAAAATTTAAATTAGTCTCTGTTCATAAATTCTTTTAAGAAGGTTCTATATTGAAACCCAGTCTTTCCTGTAGATTCAGTCTTGAATTTTGTATTTAGCCTTTTTTAATTTATTGGGGGGACTTTGAGGGTTTATTACCTCTAAATCATCCCCTCAAGTCCTGTGTTAATTTTTTAGCAGTTCTATTCCTGCAATGTTTTGATATAGATGAGTATGGCATAAGCATGTCTGTAGGTATTTATCTGCATACAATTGTGATGAACCAATGTAGACTAAAGCCATTACTTGTGTTTATGGAGGAGTAGGAGACATGCTTGATATTGCTACTGATAACTTTTTCTTAGGCTTGACCCATTATGGCATTTTTTAGTTCCATTTTTTAGAAATCTCGTTACATGGAGGGAAACAGGTTAACTAGTTTTAACAATGAACTTCTAAATATGTGTGTAAAATGTGGTTTACAATTACTTCAAATAGAAGAGAGAGACCAAAAACATATTAAACTAAGTGATAATGAAACATATTGGGTGTCAGCTAAATGAAATGAGAAAATGTGAGAATTGAAATTCATCAAAATTCACAGAATCATTGGATGGCCTGGGTTGGAAGGGACCTTAAAGATCCAAATCTGCCAGAGAGGATGTGCTGACAAGGCTGCATTGCAGCCTGGCAGAGTGCAATGGCTGCAAGCTGCAAAAGGCACCAAATGCTGGAAATGCTGTGTTGGCTAGAGAAGGGTAGTGCTGAAGTTGTGACTGCCCTGGAATGCCTGGCATTCCTCAGCCCCTCAGAAGTGGAGACTCCTGAACACACAGCTGGAAGCTGGGAGGTGGAGACTTCTGCAGCTGCTCCTGGGGTCAGTGGTGTGCTGGGGCTGTACCTGTCCTGTGTCCTGCCTCACCTGATGACACTGACCTGTCAGGAGGTGGTATGTGCTGGCCTCACAGGGTACCTGTGTTTCTCCTTCCTTCATGTTCCTATCACACTCCAGGAGGCAAAGAGAATTTGCACCTTGCAGTGCTGTCAGAATCTGTAGCTGACGTACGGTACCTTCCCATTCTGTGGCTCTTATCTAAGCTGTGAAAATTTAATTTAATTTTAACAATGAATGAAAAATACACCATTATAAAATCATTATTTTGGGGCTTCCCAGTGAAGCAAAGAGTTAAATTGCAACTAACAAAGAAGGAAGACTTTTAACAGGAAGATTGCTGCAGTTGTGAACAGATGTCCTTTGTGAAGATGCACAATGCTTTAATTGAGGACAGACTGCCATCAGAAGTCTCACCTCATTGAAAGAATGTTGTTCACTGGCTTTATTTTTAAGGCTTTGTTCTAAATCTGTATTCAGATGACACCTATGTCCTTATTAAATTGGCATGCCAGTTTTTAAGTGGGCATGAGGCCATCCTAACAGATGGATATGACTACAGGCATGCCAGGGAATTGAGAGTAGTGTTTCCTAAGGGAGACAAAAGTGGTGTTAAATCTTTATTACCATTTTGGCTGCACATATGAGGCAGTCAGGAATGAAACCCGTCTGTGATTTTTGCTGAAGGAGACCCAAATGTCTTTTTTAATGACATGATTGCATTAATGACTTAAGAGTTTGAATTTCATTTACTTGGTACATAAGAAATCATTAGGTATCTTCCAAAGGGAATAAGGCAAATAAAGGGGTTAAAAAACCCAACCAAACCCAAAATAGAGAACATATAACTACTTAATCTTGGATGACAATTAATCTACCTGTCCTTATTCAGGAAGGTGCTGCCAGGGAACATCTCCAAGAAGTGTGTTGGAATTTGGGATTGATGAATATGCATAGTACTAAATCTTTTCACAGACCTTGATGAAGAAAATGCAAGATGCTCAAACTGTATCTGATGTTTTACATGTTCAAATAAAGTTTAGGGCAGCCATGAAAGAAACAGCCAGAACAGTTGAGCTTTTTCATGCCTTTGAACATAAGGAATAATAGATGTTTTTGGCAATGTTAATACATTATTTTTCAAGCAGAAAAGAAAGCTGATAGTACTTCAATAGGCATCTGCACCCCCCATGTCTCTCCCTTGTCTGTCTTGAGCTTTCTTGGGGCATGGAAGGAGGTGTGAGAATGTGAACTGCTTCTTCATAGACTTAGAGATTTGTTTAGGTTGGAAAAGACCCTGAAGATTGAGTCCAACTGTAAACCTAACGCTGCCAAGTCTGCCACTAAACCATGTTCCCACATCCACACATCTTTTAAATCCCCTCAGGGACTGTGACTCCATCACCACCCAGGGCAGCCTGTGCCAAGGCTGGACAACCCCTGAGACAGTTTCTGCTCATTGCTTGCTACATGAGAGAGCAAGATCCTCCCCACACCCTTCTCGCAGGGAGCTGTAGAGGGAGAAGGTCCCCCCTGAGCCTTCTTTTCTGCAGGCTGAGCCCCCCAGTTCCTTCAGCCTCTTCCCATCAGACTGTGCTCCAAACCCTTCCCCAGCTCCATTCCCTTCTCTGGCCTGGCTCCAGCCCCTCAGTGCCTTTCCTGCCTGAGGGGCCCAGGATGGGGCAGAGCCCTTGAGGTGTGGCCTGGACCGTGCCCAGCACAGGGGGACAGTCCCTGGCCTGGTCCTGCTGCCACACCTGTGCTGCTCCAGGCCAGGAGCCCTTGGCCTCTGGCCCACCTGGGCACACCTGGCTCAGCTTCAGCCACTGCCAGCCAGCACCCCCAGGCCTCTTGCTGCCTGGAGCACAGGGCCTGGCACTCCACCTTAACTAATCCCAGCCTGCTGGCCCCAGCCCATCCCTCCAGCCTGTGCAGGTTCCTCTGCAGAGCCTTCCTGCCACCAGTTTAGTGTCATCTGCAGCCTTGCTGAGGGTGCATCCAGTGAGGAGTCTAAATCATCAACTACAAAGTAAAGTTTTATTTTGGCTATTTTTCCCAATTACTATCTTCCACAATTTTCTTAATTTTTTCCTCCTTTCCCCAGGCCAGTGCATTGCTGATATTTAAACAAGCACTTGGCTCATTTTCCTTGCTTAACTTGTGCAATGATACCTTAGTATTATAATCTGAAATTTATAAACTGGTTCAATAAACTTTTCTTTGTCCCAAGATAGTACAAGGATTTTAAACTTTGTGTAATTTTCCAGTGAAATAGTTTTAGCTGGGTTTTTAAAGGTACAAAAGACACAACTACAGGTTTATGTTTACTTTATTCCACCTGCAGGTCCAGGCTGAGATCAGGCCTACCTTGCTACAAATACTGGTCTTTTTCAGTTGCTTTGATTGTGTTTTTCAGAACACCTTGTAAGTTCATCCTTATATGGCATGACTTTAACTGGTAGTTGACTTTCACTAATTAGTTTTTCCTTCTCCTCTATTTATAAATAATGTCCTAGAAGTGCATTATAAAATTCATTCTCCTATATTAACTAACAAACTAATTAACACGAAAAATTGAAATTTCTTACTAAAAATCTATTGTTTTTTTCACATTAGTATCAATGGCAAGCTTGATTCTTTTTAAAAGGAAATAATATAGCTACATCTAGTTAAGCAACCTTTGAATTTCCATGTAGCTTGACACTTCAACACCGTTCCCATCTGAAAATGCATTGTAAAAAAATGATCACCTGCATATGTTAAGTCCTTTTAAGAGATTCTGTATGTATCAAATATGGATCCAATTTTAATTTATATTGCAAAGTACAACTGGGAGCACTGAAGCTTGAAGAGTAACTAGCTCTAAAAACTGGAGGAATTCAATTGTACCTTCTGCCTCAGCTGTTGTCTCAGTACAACAGGAAAATTTGGTCTATTCAAGAAGCCCTGCTTTCTCCATGTTTAAGAAGCATGGAATGACTCTATGTGGAAGACCAATTATGTCAAAGGCTTGATTCTTTTACCAAAATACACTCGTGTGGTTTTTATAGTCATAGACAACAGCAGGAGTTTTGCATTCTGGTAGGAAGCTCTAAGTGAGCTCTGAAGGCTGGTATGGAGGAGTTTCAAATTCAATGGAGTTTGCCTCCACTCCTCTTTAAGGTGTCCAGTGCAACTTTTTAGTTATGATCTCATCTATGCTTCCTGATTATTGATCAAATGGGTATCACTGCCATGTGAATTCAGATGTAATTTAGTGATCAGGATACCCATAACATCTGCCTTGAATCCTAGGGGTTTATTTTCTATATTGAGGACAAATTTAAAATGTGTTTTATCTGAAAGTCAGGATTCCACTTGATCAATGACTTTACTCAGTTTAGTCTCTTACTTTGCTTTTGAAATAAAGCTCATAGGTATAGGTTTTATTATCCAGTTCCTCCCTGTATCTTTGAAAGCTACCCCAAGGAAATTTTTATATTTGCTGTCAGACAGTTCAAAGGGACATCTAATAGCTTAAAATTGAGCTGGATATTATTTTGAAGGATTGAGAGCAATAAGTATGTTTATCCTGGCAGATGTGAAACTGGAATGTGCAAAGAACCTTCCATCTTCTTTGTGAGAGGTGAAAAGTGGCTGAGGTGTCACATAATGTGATGTGACTTTGAACTTCGTTGTTATGAGCAGACTGTTAGCATAGCACTCCCTACTGACTCTTTTTGAAGTGGAAGTATTTTTAAGGCATTATTTTTAAAAATTCTAGTCATGGGGAAAGAGTTGCCAGCTGAATTTCTTATATGCTGTTAATTTGGAATCTGTATTTCTGCGTGTGATTGCAGATTAGTTAAAGGTCAAATGTGTTTGTCTAAATATGTTCATGTTCATGTTGTATTGTAGCTGTTACTGTGTCTGTAAGTTATGAATCCTTATTCGAAGTGCAATTTATACAGAGCAGGTTGAGAGCAGAGAACTTGTGACACAAAGTGTTGCCATGGGTAGAACTCTGCTGTGACTGCAGACAGGGATGGAGAGGGATGCAGGTGGGTTTTACTGCCAAGGGTTTGCTTGACGTATGGGATTCACAATGCTATAGGAGAAAAGGGAGCTTAGCTTCTGCTGAATCATTCCTTCAGCATATCCTGCACACTGTCAGAGGATCTGGAAAGGAAGACAGGGGGCCAGAAATGAGAGATTTTACTATATGTGTATTTGCATACAGTTAAATATATGTGAAACAGTTTTTAAGCCTCACTACAGATGCTGTGCTAGTGCTAGGGATTAAAATGACAAGAAATGGGTTTCTCCTATCTATCTTTAAAGTAATGAGTTTGATATCATCTCTTCTGATACAGGACACTTTGATGTTTGTGGCCATGGATAAAAAAATTGCAAGCCCCAAAAATGTTTTTATTAAGTATGCAGGCATAAATGTAACTTTGTTCCTAACTTTCTGACAGGCTCCATTCATTTTCCAGAGATTCAAGGCCCCACAGTCTCCTGTAAATTTCTTACTTGTGGCACTTGCTGGTTATCCATACTTGGCTGCTGTGTTCAGTTTCTGAGCATTAGAAACTGGTCGTTTGCAGTACACCACGCTACTGCCACAGTACCACTGATGAGCAGTTCTGGCAATCCAGGATTGTAGAATAGTTGAAGAATACTTGGAAGGAATCTGGGAATGTGTCCAGTCAACCCTCCAGCTCAGCATGGGGTCAGCTCTGAGGTCAGACCAGGTTGCTCCAGGACAGAGACTGTGCAAGACGTTAGTTCTACTGCTTGCCTGTCAGTGTGAGGAAGAGGCTTTTCCTTACATCCAGCCTGAACTGCTTGCTTGGGTTGTGAGTCCATTTTCTTATTTCATCTGATCCACTTTAAAATGTGTTAAATATGTGCCATCTTTCAGTAAGGCTGTTACACTTATGCTCCTTCTCAGAAACACTGTGAAATGAAGCTTGGTTAGTAATAAGTGCTATATCCACAATATAGCTTAAATATTTTTGGAGTGGTCAGAATCTTGATGAATTATTTCCAAAATGATCATACTAGGAACTGTTTCCCCCTGAATATCCTTAGACTGTTGAAGGACAATTTTCACAGGTAACACTGAAAACAGAACTTAAGTTTGTTTACTAGCTTTTTCAAAAGTAGTGAGCTAATAATCTCTTCTAAAACTTGCACTTATTTGTTGACTGAATGTATAAACCCTTTTTAAACAAGCACTTTACACTTCAGCAAGTTTTTAAGGTATTGTTTGTAGCTTTTTTTTGTTGCTAATGCTGTTTCTTTGGTTTAGTTTTTGCTTAAGCTATTAGCATTGCATTTGATGAATTTACAGTTAGATATTAGAAGTTGTTCATATGAACAGACCTAACAAGTTTTCTAGTTATTTAATTACATCTCAGTTGCAGAAAACTTATAATATTTGCTGTCTGCAGCTGGTGACCACAAAGCTGCCAGCCCCGACTCCTTGCCCTTCTGGAGGGCAGGAGTTCTCTGTCTCCATGAACACAAATCCACAGAAGCACTTTAGGAGTGTTGGAATGCCCTGCTGCTGGCTCCACCATGTGTTCTGTGAGCACAGCCCTTTGGTTTTCTGCAGAGGGATATCTGTGGCCTGCAGGGAGTGCAGGCAGCATGTCTGTGCAGAATTGAGCACATAAAGAACTGTAGGCTGTGTGAAATTCATTTTTACACTGCTGTTCAAACAGGTCTTGTGTTGATATGTCTTCTTTAGCTCCTGTCTTACTAGTGAGGTTGTAATTTAGTTATTGGGTTAGATTCATCTTGGAATTGGATTAGCTTGGAATAAGTGTTATAGAAATAGTTACCAAGAGTAGAGGTACTTTCTGAGGCAAGAAATTATGCTGCTCTTCAGATATGATTAAAAGTTCTTGGCTGCATATAGCTTGGAGCTGTTACTTCAAATAAGCATAATCTGCATGGACTACTTCTGTTGTTTCATCTGCAAAATCCAGACAGTTATAATTCCCTTCCCTTCCCTTCCCTTCCCTTCCCTTNCTTCCCTTCCCTTCCCGTCATCCTGCACTAGCACCCTTTTTCTGGGGGGATTCTGAGCCCCTGGCTTGTTTTAACTGGATACAGTTTCACCTTGTCCCACCGTGCACTGTGTCCAGGTGCTCTAAATCATTCTTAAAATAAAAATTGTATTTTTTTTATTCCTGGATAGATATTGCTCTCATTAAAGTTATTTCAAATTTGTGTATCTTGTACTCCTGACATTTCCTATAAGCACCTCTCTTTTAAAAAGTCAATGTATATGTGAGATTGGAACGTAATTTCATATTTGAGTCAGCTTCCTTAAATTTATATAAGGATTAATGAATGCACAGCTCTCACTATCACAGGCTTGATAGGTCTTTTATTAGTGTCTTGTCTTTGTCTGCATTCTTTTCTGTGCCTTTAGAAGATATGTTTCCAAATGATGCACATGGAAGATTTCTGTTCTGTTGTTTGAGTCTTGTTTTCAGAAATAAGTTAATAAGTACAGTAATTTTCTTACACTAAAATCCTGTCATTACTTAAACACAATTAGTTTCAAGATGTTTTGTAAGTGAGTAATTTGTCCCCAGCTGGTTGATACAAGCTTAACAGCCTTCAGAATTTAACTGAAGAAAATTATTTTTATCAGGAGCTTTTGTTTTAGATATATGACAATATTATTGACCTATGAAAATCCCACACAACTTTGGAATATTCCCGAGGCACAATTGGAAAATCAACAATTCCATGATGGGACTGTGGCTGTTAAAGCATTTTGTGTTTCACTGTTTAGGGGAGGGTTTATTTGCACATAGTATTTGATTTATGTTTGTTGTTAAGATAATTTGCTTTCTTTCAGAATGCAGGGACATTCTGCTTCCTGTGATTACAAAAGAGCTCAGGGAATTGCTGGAACAGAAGGAGGATCAGCAGCTCCAGGTCCAGGAGAGGAAGTACTGTGTTGAATTACTGAACAGCATCCTAGAGGTTCTGAGCTGTCAAGACCCTGTAAGTATTGATGATGATGTAGAGAGTCCAAGTCTGTAGAAAGCCTGAGCTGATTAGGTAGTAAATTATTGATGATGATTAATCTCTTTCAAATATTTAATACAAGTCAGTGGCAAATTGAACTTTGCTCCTATTTTTCATAAACTTAAAGCAGGGGCAGTTGAGGTATTAAAGATGAATGCTGACATCTGAGTAATCTGATCCAGTTGAAGATGTCTCTGCTCATTGCAGGGGGTTGGACTACATGACCTTTCAAGGTCCCTTCTGACCACAACTTTGCAATTATTTTATAATTATTTTAATTATGCAGAACAAATTTCAAATTTCATCTCCCTCCTTTTATAAAAACACCTGTAGTTTCTGAAACAAATGCTTTTCACTGTACAAATGTGGTAAGGTATGGTTTGTGTTTTCAGCAATGTCTGGGTAAAACAGATTGCTTTTCACTGTATTTCACTTGGGAACTGTAGTTTCTTTCTCAGACTTCTGAAATTGTGGAACACTGAAATTTTCATCTAGGTGGTCCTTTTTTTTCTCATTGGAGAGAACATTGAATTGACTTTTTAGTCCCTCCCTTTTAAATCATCAGTAGGTTATTCAAGGAAGCTTCTCAGTAAGCTGAGGAATTTATTCTGAGAAAATCTCATAAATATTTATATTAGGAAAACTGTAATTTCTCCTGTAAATATGTGCTGCTTTTTCCTCAACTGTAGTTTTCCAATATAGGTGTTCAAATTTTGCAGACTTTGGATTGAGGCAAGTTGTCATTTTAGGAGTTTTTCACTGTGGCTCCTTGGATCATTTCCTTGCAATTGAAATCATTATAGCATGTATCTTGATTTCATAAGAATCTCTGATACTGCAGAGGCTTTTCAGTTTGCACAGGGCAATCTTTCCATGTGTGTTATGAGCTGTTTGCCTCATTGATTTAGACTTAAGCAGTTCAGGAGGGATTGATCCCAGGGGATAGCAGAGAGGTATAGGAACATTTAAATTTGAAATGTAATTCTTAAGGGAAATCGTGAAAACATGATAGGGCAAAAATTGAAGTTATCATCTCATAAGGCTATAATGCAAAGTAAACAGTTTTGTTACTGGTTTTTAGCCTTTAATATGTAAAACACGATTGTAAAGCAAGATGGAGTAATACTTTCTCTGTGTGTACCACATAAATGAGGTTTATATTTGAATTTAACAGTTGCTGTCCATAGCAGCAGTTGCTGACATGTAAGAGACTCATTAAGGCCTACTGAAAATATAGGTTTGTAGCTCATCTTTGTAGCTCATCTTTGTGTGAGTGAGAACATTATGAAGAACAGCAGAAGAATTGCTAAGAATTTAAAACAGGTGCATTTAAAAAAATATATGTTTATTCAACAGCAGTGGCATTTCTTCAGTAGTTTCTTTCAAGGAAGGTAAACTGGAGATTCTCTGTGAAATATTTGGGTCATAGTTCTCTAGAGATTGTACTTGCAGTGAATACTGAGACATTTCTGATATAAGGAGAAAAGTCCCTTGGAGTAAATTTAAATCCAGCAGTGGTATCAGAACATGCTGAGCCCTCTGGAGGTATCATATCTAAGAACTATTGTAGAATAGTTGGGACATCAACAAAAGAAGCAGAGGCTTCTGTTGCAGAAAGTCCATACCTTGGCCTGCCTCTGGCAGCACAGCTGCAGGTCAGAGAAAATAAGGATTTTAGAATATATTAAGCATGTGTCATTGACTGTAACACTGGGGTCTGTAACCACAACAGCAAATGTGTGCCCATCACTCGTAGCTTTTCCTTTCCTTGACAGAGGAATCCATGGGTTAAGATCTCATTTTTTAACCAAATACTCATCCTGCTCCAGTACTAAAAATCTGCTATTGAGATGACTCATCTGAAGGAGGAAAAAGGAGCAAAGGAAGGGAACACAGCAGCATCCAAGGATCACAAAGTCGTTTGTCTTTAAGAGCCACTACAGGTTTCTCTGGAGTGTAACACACGTTTGTTTTCCAGCTGAAGTGAGAAATCTTGTTCCAAGGCTGTATTTGCCTTGAAGCAGTAAATACTTTGTAACCTGTAGGCAAATGGAAAGGTTCCCATATGGCCAGGTTACTGCCTAGGCAGTGTCCTTCAGGGTGCCTTTCTTCAGGGTGATCTAGATACAGACAATTGGTTTGGTAATTAACCAAATTATTTCAGCTGGGATTACACTGGAACCATAAGATGAATGCAGTTTTCTATTCAACAATTCATTCTCTGTATCTCTTAACCTCTTTCTAAGAAAACAGATTGTTTGACCTGCTGGAGAAGAAACCTTCAGCCTGTAGTAGCTGAATCATTTTACATTATTAATAACACCAATGTCTTGTCCATATTTTTCCTGGTTTTTCCATCTCAGTAGAGCAACCTCGTTTCAGACTAGTATTCAAAACTTTTTGGAAGTTAAACTTTGATAGTTTTGCATTGTGTTTATTCAGTGAAAGTCACCAGAAATAGAACACACACAAAGGACAGGGAAGAAAAAGCAGCAGCAGTTGTTCTGTTTCATGTGGTGAAAATTTATACTGTGAGGTGATCTTTGAAATTGTTACAAAATTTTTGAAGGATGCATTTTCTTTGTCAAAGGAAAAGATATTTTGATATTACAAGCTCTGCTCTACTGTTTTGCCTCACATTGTTTAGTGAGTGGGAACATGGGACTCATCAGATCCTTGTGTTCAAATGCTGTTTTCTTCAGCTGCTGCCTCACTGCTGGGTTCTGCAGGTAGCCAGTGTGTTGTTTAAAACTCTTTTTTGTTTAGTGTTTGTTTTTATGACTAGACAGTCACTGTTGGGCATCTCAGAGAGATGCTTAGGTTTGATTTTAAGATTCCTCTCCAGCAAACAACTTTTGGACATAAATGGCGTTGTTTTGACTTAATGATGTCTAAAATTAGCTCCATAGCTTGAGACTGTGCTTCAAGCACCTGTGAAACACAGATCTCAGAACTGCAAGTAAGTCATTGATGAAGGTTGTGATGAAATCAGTGACTTTTTATTTCTGTTTTAATTAAAACCGCTTCCCTTTTCTCTCTTTTCTACTCTTCATTTCATGCAATCTGACAGTCCTTCATGTGGTGACTTTGTCTCTAATCTGACATATATGCTTTCAATATTTACTGAATCTGAGCAAGTTTTATACTTACAGTACCTACAAAATTAAATGTAAGGGTAAATGCTTTCTCTTGGAATCTATAGTGAAATCTTGGTTAAGACTATAAGTGCAAGAGAGATGAAGAGACTTTTCCTGTTTTGTGCATTGCCAGTAATTGGCAGCAGTTGCATTTTAAGCTGTTTAGCAAACAAGCCTGGAAACATTTTAGAATTTTAAAGAAATTTTTAAAACATTTACCTAACTTACAGCAAATCTTAAAGCTTTAGCAAAAGAAAAATTCAAAGGAATGTAGTCAGGGATACTGCATGTTCTTTCAAGGCCAATTACCTTTAGGTCTTCTGTGGAGACTTTACAGCCAGAGCAAAGGAGGATTATGAACTGGTTTAAAAAAAAAAAATTTTTTATCCTTTTACATGTGCCTGTATTTGTATGTGTGTCAGAGGGAATACAAGTTACAGAAGTGGGTGCTCCAGGGAGCAAGCACACAGGATCTGGTTGGTGCAGAGTCCATTTCCTCTGTGGCTGCCCATAGAGTGCCATGTTCAAGATTTGTGAGCAGAGCAGTGTTGCTCATGCAGCAATGAAATTGTAGTTATTGCAGAATGGGGCTTGCACAGAGCCAAGGCCTCCTGTGTTTCTCACTAAGCCCCACGGCAGGGAGGAGGATAGGGCTGCGTGAAGGTTTGGGAGGGGACACAGCAGGGACAGCTGAAATGAATGGGAACTGTGTCCAGTTCNATACTGGGATGGTCTGCCTGGGGATGTGGTTTGAGTCACCATCCCTGGATGTGTTTCAAAAAAGACTGGATGTGGCACTCAGTGCCATGATCTGGTTGAGGTGTCAGGGCATGGGTTGAACTCGATGGTCTTGAAGGTCTCTTCCAACCTGGACATTCTGTGAATTCTTTGAATTGACAGAGCTGTTTCCAAGTGGGGATCTCAAGCACAGGTTGTGTAATGTTGGAATTCCCAAGCAGCCATTCACTGAGTCCCTGCTTGCCACTGTCCAGACAAACAAACACTCCATCAGAACCTGAAAGGCAGGGTTGACTCTGAAACAACACAATTCCTTTTACTGTCCCAATCTTGTAGTAGTTTAAATAGAAGATGAAAGCTAAATCAAACACTATCTGCTTTTACTTTGTGCAGATATTTTTGAAAGAGAGCGAAATTTTGTTTGGTTTGGATTTTCAGTTAACCAGTCTGTGTGCCAATATGTGCCGTCCAGCCCAAAAGGGAACCTAAAGGAATTTGGGGTCTGTGAGAACACTCCCTCCTGCTGACCTGCCTACAGAGCAGGAACTCTGATTGTTCCATGCCTTGGTCACCCAGAAAATCTTTTCAACAAGGAAGACAAACATTTTTGATGACCATACTTAATTAAATGGAATAATAGAATTAATGTTTTCCAAGGGAACATTTATATATGATACAAGTATATAATTTAGCTCCTCAAAGGATCTTATGCTTAATCAATGGACTGAAGCCAAATGATGGTGGGTTTTCCCATATGTCCTAGATTAGGACAAATTTGGGAGGAAATTTTCATCCTTGTAAAGAGAAACATGATCTCAAAAATCACATTGCAGTGGGTTGTTAGACTAACTTCTGCAGCTAGAAGGTGTAAGATAAAATAAAAGCTGAAATCTCATGTACTGACAATGTGTGAAAACAATTTTTTATTAATTTTGCTGTGTCAGTATTGAATGACTAATTGTTTCTTAGATTATCAAGAAGAAAGGGAGTCTCAGTTTCATAAAGAAACCATTTTATTTCATTTGCTAATGTTTCTCTGAAAATTCAAAGGCCTAGCAGAAAATAACCTTTGTGTGCTTGAGCATATGTAACATTCTTTCCAGGAGAAGTTAGTTATGTGCTACTTGTGAATTAAGAATAACTCCATTAAGAATAACTCCATCTTTAATGATAGAGTCAGGGCTAAATGTTAAAACTCATTATACAATGTTCTGAACTGTTACTAATTATGGTATAGCACATACTGAAATGTGGAAGTGAGCTTACATTATATGAGCCCTCATCTCTGAATTTTTTTTTAAAAAAAAGGGAAACTAATGAACAAATTACATCCCTGTGCTAAGTGCTACTACCAAGTTTATCAGTTTTGGCTATTGATATTATTTTTTTTTAATTATAGTGGTAAACAATGTTATAAAACCAGAAATGACAAATGTATCTTCTGTGTAGCTGCTCTCAAGTTGTGTTATAAACATAGGACTGTACCAGAGAAAGTGAAATTTTAAAGAAGGAAACACCGAACACACACAAATTATTCAGTGAATACACCGTTCATTTGTAGAATAAAACAACCTCTGAAATGCTGTGGCAGGTGAGGAGATCACTTAAGCTTGTGTGTGTCATGGTCAAAGGATACAATAGGACCAAATGGTAACAGTAAATAAACTGCCAGAGGTGAAGAAGGTCCCTGTTATGAGGTGTGTGACCTGATCCAGAGTAGTCAGAGTAGGAGAAAGATAAAGGAGAAAACGTTGGCTGACTCAGAGGAAAAACAGAACTTGAAGCAGCTTCTCCTGGGATGGTACTGGAGCTCAGCTACCTAAAACTTTATTAAGAACTCATTGTGGTTCTGTGATTGTGGTGTTCTTTCCACACTACATCTGACATTAAATAAAAGTCTTGGTGTAAGCTAAATAAGTATCCTTTTTTACCAGAAATTTGTTTAGACTTTTTCTTTCTTGGTGTAAGCTAAATAAATATCCTTTTTTACCAGAAATTTGTTTAGACTTTTTCTTTAGACTTTTTCTTTCTTGTTGCATGCTGGTTTCCCAAGCTGTCTAGTGATCAGAGTAAGTTCAGTGAAACTCATGAGCATAAGGTCATTCCTATTTAAAATGCTCAGAGTTTTACAATAAATAATCAAATGTCCTTCAGGCAACAAGAGCAGTACTTGGGCCAACCATGCCCAGTGTGTGCCCTCCCAGAGCAGCTCAGGGAAATGAAGAGAACTTTCTCCTTTAATAACTCTGTATTTGTGTCTGCCAGCTAAGAATATCCCTGAGCTCCAGCCTGCTCCAGAGCACTGGCAGATGTGGGGAGCTGTGAGACAATTTACCTCAATTAACTGTGCCAGGGTTAAGCTACAGACTACTCATTTATGGGGAGAACAGGAGTTCCTTGAGTGAGAGATGGGAAGTGACTGTTTGAAACAAAAGTTGTGGAGCCAATTGGGCTGAAATTGGACTGAAATTAGACACGAGTATTCCACTGAAATTGCTGGAATTAAGGAGCAGAGTGAGCAAGAAGAATTAATGCTGCTCTTTCAATAGGGCTGTTACATTTTACCACTTGAACTGTCAAAATGGAAATAATTAGTTTCTTCTTACTTTTAAAAGAGATATGATTTTAATATCAAAACTCTGGTCTTTTCATTTGCAGGCTTCAACTTATCACCATATTCAAGAAATAATGTTGCAGTTGCTACGCACAGTGAACAGAACTGTTATTACAATGGGACGAGATCCATTAATTGTGAGTAATTTTTTAATGTGTTTTCAATGCTTTGAAACTCATTTTATAGTTATCCTGGGAAAAAAAATGCAAATATAGTGTTTGTGGAGTCCTTGTGAATTATTTTTCTTAATTTAAAAAGTCTCAAGCTTTACTCTTTTTTTTCAGCTGTGAGATTGTAGCCACAGTCTTTTGAAGTGTAATTGTGAGATTTGAACATTCTTTAAGAGAACAAATGATAAATAGAAAGTTAATTGATATTTGCAAAAAAGAGGAAATTCTTACAAACCTGCATAATGGACATGGTTTAGGACATCGAAAAGAGGATTTCTACTAATCTAAAGTGAAATTGAATGAATAAAACTAAAACAAAAATATCTGGGGATGTGCAAGGACATTCACCTGAGATTCTTTTTTGTGGGGGTTCCATGATTTAAGAGCTATATTCTAGGACAGATTCTGCAATTTCTTCAGATTTAAGTACACACTCCTGAGCACTCCTCTTGATTTAGACTCCTTGTGAGAATGCAAGGAATTAATCAGGAATTCAGAGCTTGCTCTTCAGACTGTGCACTTATGGGAAGATATTTTCTAATGGTTTGTCTTTAGAGATTTATTTTGTTCTGCAAAATCATAGCATCATTTACTTGATGATTTTGGCCAGGAGAGATACACTGTGTGCCTTTTAAATGTCCTGTGTTTCCCTGTTTATTTCTATTGGAAAATTACAGTTTTAGATCATTGCCAGTCAGAGCATGTGTGTCTCCTAATGATCAGGCTCCTAATAATTGAGGAGACTAATTGAGTTCCTCAGAGGAAATATTTGCAGTGTTTGCTTTGAACTCCCTGGTGGTACATCTGCGAGTTTCAGACACCATGGTAGCTGTTTATCTGAAATCCAGGCTGTTGTTGTTCATGTGGAACCCTGGGGCACATCCATGGTCACAACAGGAAATGGTTTGGAACGAAGAGCAGTGACCCTTTCAGTTCTCTATGGGGTTTGAAATTGTTTTCTGTACTCACAAGGAAAGCATGATATGAGTGTTGTGGGTGACCTAACCAGACTGTTAAAGAGGATTTCTGGATACCATAAACAGCCCATGAAGAAGCAAAACGAAGCTGTTGTAATCCTGCATAAAAGATCCATTAGGAAACCAGTAGGAAACAAGCTAGTTACAGTAAATTGAAATGGCTTGAAAAATCTGTTTCTTTTTTTCTTTTTTTCGTCTCCCATCTACTGTAATTTCTACAGCTGTTTTAACCTGAAAAGAGCAAATTCAGTGTGAATTTTGAAATGCAGTTCTCTTGCTTCTAATTATGTTCATGAACACCTATGCATATGAGTATATTGGGCATTTTAGAGGTTTTTCAAAGCAGAATTCCAATAAATTGCTACATTTTCTACAACTGAGGGAACACCTTTCCACCGAATAGCCTTTCACATGCAAATAAATTGTTTTTAATGAGCAAAAGTCTTTTGTATTCAGAAAGAACTGGCAAAAGGACCTTTTTCCATGCTCTGTGTGCTACTTCAGTTCACCAAGTTAATTTTCAGGTTTGCTTTAACACTTTTGAGAGGGTCAAACTTGCTGTGAAATCCCGAATGCTTGATCTTTTCAAAACGAAGCAGATAGTCAGGAATTACATCCTGGAAAATGTTGAGGTGAGTTCAAGCTGCTGAAATGTGGTGAACTCTGCAAGTACAGGTGGGATGTGTGGAATTGCTGCAGCTGGACTGTGTAGCTGAGGTTATACAGGTATCAGTGATATTTCAAATGGAGCTAAATCTATCTATCACTTCCAGGAGGACAGAAGGTTACCCTTTAGATTCTCAAATCTGTTACTGTGTATGTGAACTCTACAAGTATTTTTATTAACTTCTGCAGTGTAATTTCCTGTAATTTAAAATTGCTGTGGACAGTAATGCTAATCCTGATTTATACTGATAAAAACAATGCTTACAATTTAGAAGACCTTGCAAGTTTAAATGCCTTGCACCTGACAGATAACTGGATTTGATTCACCTGAGGGGTTTTTTGTTTTCTGACAGGGATAAGCAGGTTAATTTCCATATTCAGGTGTTCTTTTCACAATCTCCTAGCTTGTTAGCAGAGATTTGGGTTTGCAGTTGCCTGGATCTTTTCATGCTGTGATGCCAGTTGAAGGGAAAGGGAGAGGGAGGGCTCTGCCTTGGGCTTAGCTGGTAAGTGCCTGTTGATGTAATTACTGAGAAGAATCAGGCTCAGAAAGAAATAATCTCCCCTGGAGAAGGAGGTGGTGGTGGAAAGGTAATTTGGCTCTCTGCAGCTACTGCAAGGAAGACTTAGTTAAATGCCATTCTTGCCTTCATCGTGGTGGTTTAGCAGCTGAAGGCTTTAACAGCTGTTTGGTTGTTTTCTCTCTTAAAACCCCAAAAACCTTGAGTGTTTGTAGTTGTAGAAGTGCTTCTACACTTGTCATGAAGAGGGACAGGTTTATCGTCTGCAACCGGCTATTCAAGCTTTACCTCAAATACTTCATGAAATTTAGCCTTTCAGTTAAAGGTCATTGTCATGCAGTGAAGTCCTGCTACAGGAACTATGAAAGTCAAATGTACAAAGTGTGTAGAACACAGTAATACTTTTTTTCAGTCTTGGCTTGGTTAGGTAAACAGAAATATCAGAAATCTACCATCTGCACCTTAAGGGTTTCCTTTAGTACTTCCAAACTTGATTTTGCTCACAGTATCAGTTTAACATGATGTAATGAGTGTAGCTATGCTACACAGAGATGTTTTTAGACAGTGTTTATATTTAATATTGTCCAAATAAAACTTTGCCAAAAAGAAATCTGTGAACTCTGTTAAGCAAATCTGCTCTAGAGCAGATAATGACCACAGAAACTATTTGCAGAGCTGTTGTGGTTGGAGAATTTGGTATGTTCAAATATGTTTATGGTCTAGATAAAAGCTACAGATTTTTTATTTGGTATTCAATATGAAACCCTTGCTTTACCTGGAAATACTGTGGAATGATTCCATGAAATGCCTGTTAGTTTTCCATTCATTTTTCTTTTCCCAAAGAATAGTTGTTCCTTTCCTTTGTAATCTAAATGTTGTTTATTATTAATTGACTCCTGAAACCCAATAAAAATATCTCATTTTATTGCAAAAGATAACATCACATTTGAAGGGCCTAGAAATATACAAAACATACATTAGAGATTAAGTGCCATTAGGAAGATGTTGTGTGTCTATGCTGGCAGGATTATTACAGTGCACAAAACCATCAGAAGCCCTACATGAACTGCTGTTACATTTTATTCAGTATTTTATTCATACATTTTTAATTTTTAAAGAAAATCAGTTCGACTCTATCAAACAACAATTTCCAATACAGTAATTTTGGAATATACTGCATTCTGTGCAATGTTTTATATATAACATATATAATTTAAATATCTATTTCAAAGAAGCCCACAATATCTTTGTAATCACATGCTGTCAAGAAGCTGTGGTTTGGGTTTTTTGACAACTTTTGGGAAGTTTATGAGTAATTTTTCAATTTTATTTTAAAATATTTTTTTATTTCTAACATTTCTTTCCTGCTCTGTGAGCTGTTTTTAGGGATTAGACAGTAATTTTGTAAACAAGAGAAGTTTTTTGTAGCCTTACTTTTCTTTTCCAACAGTCTACCAGTTTCTACTGCTCTTCCAATCTTCACACCATAAATTGTGTAGTGTGTATCTCCTAATGTTTTATTTCCTATAGAAATTACTAATTAATTACTAAAACATTATTAAAATATTGAACAATAAAACAAACCCCACTGCTTTCATATCTTATTTTCCTCCAGCCAAGATTCTCCAATTATGTGTTATATAGCTTTAAATTTTAATTATTTTATGTTTTTAAGATAGGCATATGTTAAAATCTAAATGAAACAGTAACTAAGCAGAGTTACCCTGTTCCTGATGACTGACCCTCCCCATCATCACCTTTTAGTGGGAAAAAAGCTTTTTGTTCCACTGTTCTCTCTCAAGTTTGACATAAAAACCCTTTTGAGTGTCAAGTACTGTGGGAATGACTGGGGGTAAAACCTCCTTGCAGCCTTCCTGAAGGAAAGTGCTTTCACAGCACTGGAACTGAGTGTTTTCTGTCAAGGAAAAGAGATGCCTTGAAGGGGGTGAGTTTGCACACGGAGCAGAGGGAGGGCAGAGGGACAGGTGATGCTCCTGCCCGGCAGCAGTGGGAGCTGAGGCTCGGCTGCCCTGCAAAGCCCCGGTGCTCCCCTGGGGCTCTGTGTCACAAAGCCCATCCCAAATCAACACCTGGGTGATCCAGACTCGACTGACTGAGGGAGAACTCAGGAACCACCAACTCAGCAATCTGGAAAACAGAAGCTGATTTTGCCTGGGAGATCAAGGATTAAAAATTGGTTATGGTTCTCAATTCCATCAAGCTCAGATATTAAAATATGAAACCTGTCCACTCTACAGTGTATTTCAGTTTTTTAGGAGTACTGATGCTTCTTCAGGTCATAAGAAAGACTTAGAGCCTTACTTGTAAGTACCTTTGGCTGGACTTTCTTAAACTAAGAAGAGTATTTCTGCTCTTGCACAGTTTTCCTGAGCCCAGGAGTTGATTGATGCCATGGGGTGAACCAGCATGTTGTGGTTTGTTTAAATTAAATTATCTGGATCCTTTGAAAATAGATTGAAGGCATAATATGCATTATGTGGGCAAACCCAAAATCAGATAGCTAAAAATTAGTGCTTTTTGGGCTTGACAACAAAAAGAAAAGCAGAAAGATTTCTTTTTTATCATCCATTATTAAAAGTCAGTTCAATACAGAAAAAAATCTTGCTGGTTTTACAAGTGTTAAAACTCTTGGTGTTGCTTATTATTGTACTTTACCACAAGGGATATTGGTCTTAAAATGCTATTTTAATATACAAGAATAATTTATACATGAGTCAATCCTTCACTGCAGCAATTACAGAGACTAATGCGAAAAAAGGGATGCTGTTGGCTCAGCAGCACAAGCAGTGCAAGTACTTGAGTGTAACACAGTGATGTGTTCTAATAGAGCCACTTAATTCTTACCTTTTTTATAACCACAACCTGTCATTGAAGAGCTTTTCTGTTTCACTAAAGGCATCCAAAGACATCTTAGTAAAATTAATTTCCTTCTGAAGAGCCTCTAAATAGCAACTTTTGTGCCTGTCATTTCTACATTAACTGAAATTAACATGGAAATGTTTTTTAAGTGTCATCCTTTAGAATCTTGATAAATTAAGCCATGACATATTGCATACTTTCTCCTAAAAGGTTAGTTTTATGAAGAAATTAGTCATTCTACACAAAATTCTTCTGTGCAAAATTGTTTTTAATGTATTCTCAAATGGGTAATTAACCCTAAGAATTCAAGGAACACAGAAGGGTACAAAAAGTGTACGGACATTTAAAACTAACATTGCACAATTATTATAGGATGACTTAGAAAAATAAGATGCAGGAATTAATCTACAGAATATCCTGAACCAGAGCCACTTCTAAGAAAAGGTCTGCAGCACATTCCACTAAACTTGCTTTGGAAAACCATTTCCCCCCTGCCCCCCTTATGAAAGGTGACCATGTTTTCATTAATAAAATAGTCGTATCACCAATCATAAACTGGGTTCCATTGGCATACCCTGTGCTAATTGTTACTTGAGTATTTTTGGAGGAAAGAAGTAGCTGCATTAACATTTGATAAAATCTTTTCAGCATATATAATTTTTTTATGTGATACAGATAATTTTGTTAAATATTATTTTTATGTTTGATTTTCATCATATATTAATTTACATCTTAAGGCAAAAAAAAATATCTTGGGATATTTTGGTACAGCAATACAGGTCTTAAATGGAGAGAGTGGGCAAATGATTCAGTAAGAGAGTAGCCAAAATAGTTATTTCTCTTTATCCAGCAATTGTGTGAAGACTTCTGAGGGATTGTGTCCAGTTTTAGGCTTCCAGGTATATGAAAGACATCAACTTACTGGAGGGACACCACCAGGATGGCTGTGGCTGCAGCATGTGAGATGAGAGGCAGTGAAAATTGGATTTGTTCAGTCTTTTAGAAGATTAAAGAGAGAGGTCTTATTATCCATGTAGCTCTTCTTGAAGGTGTGTTTGGACAGAGCAAGATGTAATGGACAAAAATGAGAATGCAGGAAATTCAGATTAGATGTTAGGAAAAAAACCTGGTACAGCCTGCCCCAAGGAGCTGAGGATTCTTGTCTTTGGAGATACTCATAACTCAGACTCACTGAACTGGACCTTGCTTGAGCGAGGGTTTAAGACGAGTTACTGTGACATTCTCTTGTTTTACAACTCCTCCATTCTTTTCAGAGAAGCCCATTAAATGGCAGTAACCTCTAAACGGTGGCTTTTTATAATGAACAAATAAAAAGAGTAAAACTTAGCCTGAAACTCTTTTGTTTGTTGTTCCACATTAGATGACAGCAATAAAAATATTTCAGTGGGGATGTGAAATAATTATAATTGTCTCCTTTGAGGAGAGATTTGTTTGAACAATTTAAGTTTCCCTGAATTTGTTCTTGATGATGTGATTTGTTCAAAGCTCGATGAGGTTTTTTTCCTTTTAGTCCATGTTGCTTATAAATGGGATATGAAAGCTGTGTGACATGCTTAGCTTTGTCTACCACTGTTTTTTTAAGTAGAGATTTAAACCTTGTTATTTTTGGAAAGTTGAAAAAAAGGTCTTTACAAAGCATATGAAAGTGTCCTTGGAAAAAAATGAGAACTTTCTTTTGAACGAAATAATTTTTTTTCTTGAAAACAGTATCTTCATGCACCTTTATTTAGTGAGCTGATCTAATTAAATTCAATTATTTTGATTTTTCAGATACCCTAATTAAACATTCTTAATCTCTGTGATTTCATAATAGCACATTTTCAGGTGTGTGCTCTCGAGCTCTTTCTGTTTCAGTGTCTTTTGAGATGTAAAAGGATGCATGAGGAAGTCAAATCCACCAGAAGCATTTTCTTTTCACCTTTTTTGGTTTTCTCCTTATCTCCTTTTTCTCGGGAGCTGGAGGATCAGGTGGAGGCTTCTGAGGTGAAGTTGAAGGTGGATTTTGTTCTGCATTGTCCAGTGTTTTCAAAATCTGATGAAATCTTCCTTCTTGTTGTCTGAAGTCATATTCTACACTATGGAAAAAAAATTGAGAGACCTCTGCTAGGNTTTTTTTTTTGAGTGAAAATTTTCCTTCATATGAATTAAGAATTCCAACATTGTGCCCAAAACGATGGGGCAAAAATTAAGGGAGACAAAGTGAAAATGTAATAGGATGACCTTTCAATACATTTTATTCCAAGGTCAGATTTTGATACCATAATCTAACAGTCATATGCTTGTAGTTAATAACTCACACATGCTTAACTTTGTTAAATGTGAATGTCTCACACTAGGACACGGGAGGAACAAAAATATATGAAATTAAGCCAGTATGTAAGTCTTTGAGAGAAGTGGTGTTAGTTAACAGGAAAGTGGAATTCATTTCCTCCACTAAAACCCCTAATTATTACTGATGTCAAACAAGAGCCAAGATGTTAATTAGATAACAGCAGATGAGTGCATGGAAATAAATGTAAGGTTCAAAAGAGTCAGTGTGGACAGGGATTAAGCAGTATTGTATGAATTTGCCTTATTTCAAACATCTTTTCTGGGCTGGAGAGTGAGTTGGTATCAGCTGGGTCTGCTGTGAAGATTTTAGGGGAGACATGAATTATGTTTGCCATAATGGGAGGAAAAGAGCATCATCTGAGGGGGCCCTGAGTCTGATTTTGGCACTGATCAGAAGAAATCTGTAAAGTTAGTAAATATGCAAACTTTTAAACACTTTTAATGGTACTTTTATATAGAATCCGTAAACAGCATTAAATAATATGTTAAAATTAACTAGAAGATTGTTTCCCTTAATTCATGTGGTTTGGAGTTTTTAATTAAATAATATAACTCAACAGGTAAAAAGAAAACAGGATTATTTTCATTTTGAAAAGAGTAGAAGGATCTCTTGAACAAGAAGGAATGCATAATAAATATAAAAAAAGCAGAAGGAACTGATGTAAAATCAGTGCCTCTTGCATTTTGTCAGCTTATTATTAAAACTGCAACTTAATACCTTTCAATATTCACACACCATGGGCATTGAAGACTGAAATTTTGGATTTATAGAATATGTCAGGGTAGCATCTGCTCACATTCTATTTTTCTGCCCTTCTTCAGAGTTTTTAATTTGATGTTAGGGATATCATCCCAGAGGCAGAAGGTCAATTCAGTCTTCATTTAATACTGCCCATGATAACTGGTTTTGGTTTCTACTTGCATTTGTTTATTACAACACAAACATTTCTATTACGTGATCTAGATGGAAAATCCCAAGGCTGGAATCCCTGCTGGGTAGTTAATAAAGCCAAATTTACAGTCACTGTTAGGCTGAAAAGCTCTTTATTGCTTTAGTGATCAGTGTAATCCACATGGGGATTTCTGTGAGATTAATGCATTGTTTCAGTCAGGGACTGTGGTGATGGAGAGGCTTCAGTGACAGCAGCCCAGCACTCTGAGTGTGCAGGGTCTGCATCAGTGAGGAGTGGGGTTCTTTAAGAGCACAAATACTGGGAGCAAGATAAAACACTTGGTTTTATAATCACAACTGTGATGCTGTGTTAGGGGAAAAATTACTTGCATGGACATTTCAGGCCACATAAAACAGAGGAACTGCACGTGTTTGTCTAGAGCAAACATCGACAACAACTGCTTCTTTCAGAATATTGTCTCATGAACTTCAAATATTAGTCACTCAGAATGCTTTCTTCATAACCACATCCTGTGGAACACCTCTGTAAATCAAAAGCTATTATTTCCTTTCTGTCTCCTCTTTGTCTGTTAAAAGTAGAAACTTTTTAGAGCACCTGTGTTCTGTGCATATTCTATTAATCATTGCACTGAGAGCCTCCAGGCACCGTTATTGTTGCAAACTACCTGGTAAATCGAAAAGGCCCCTGAATATTTTCTTATTTCTTCCTTTCCTTAGTTCTTTCCTTTGAATGATAGTGCCTGTCTTTCAGGATCTTTCCTGCACTGAAGCAGTGGTAACTTAAAAACACAGGGGATTTCTCAGAAGAGAGAAGGCATCCTGTGGTCAAGGGTAGTCTGTGAAAAAATCTAGAGAGTGACCTGTTCATGTCTAGTCCTATAAAACACACAGAGAGTGTTTGTTCAGAGACCATGATCAAGTAAAGGAAATTGGTTTTGTCCTGGATCTTCTTCTTCTTTTTATGGATAAGGACTGTGCTCTTGGATAAGTCATGTAATGTCACAGAATATCCAGTGGGCTGTGAAGAAAACCTACAGCTTTGCCTCAGAGGAGTTGTGGTGTTCAATTAGTGACATGTTAATTACTTGGAAATTCCATTACCAGAGGTTTAGACCATCAGGATAGGACTGAGTTGTGCGTTGAACAATAGGTCCCAGTGCTGTGTCTAGTTTATTAAGCTCTTTACTAAATTTGGTTCATGCAGAACGTGCAGAGGGAAAAAACCACTTCCACGTGAGTATTTCAATTAATTATTTCCATTTTAAAAATTTAAAGTTATAGTGATTGCAAACTGTTGAATATAATGGTCTGGCATATTCTTTGAAATGAAGGAAAATGTTTCAGCCTCAAAGAGTAGTTCTCTTTAATAATAATAGTAATAATAATAATAATGGCACTTTATTTTTGTAAATGTAATTGAGTAACCCAAAGTGTGAGTTTTCTGCCTCATAATTGGGCTTGCAGAGATTAAGTAATGTCTTTGTAAAATCCCTTGCTGAGTGGACCAGCTACATGTGCAGTCCAAGACTTTGTACCTGCTGGCTTTGGGGTTGATGTCTGCACAGCTGAAGGCTCTTCCAGTGTGTTTGTGTAGAAAGATCATTTGAAATGTGTACAGCTCCCAGAATACAGCCCTGCAAAGCTTTCTGGCCAGAAGAGCTTAGCACAAACTTCACTTTAAATTTGAAGTATCTTACACTTAGATTGCACTCTCTGAAATTAATAGCAATTCTGGCAAAAAGTGTGGGAATTTTTAGTTTTTCTGCATGTTAACATGAACTGCAGCTGTAGTCTACTGGCATTTAGAAAACTGAGAGTTTGTCTTTCCCAAGATCTAGTTATTACAGAAACCCTAGCTTTAAAAACGTAGCACACAGAATTTCATCATCATCAAACTGCATCCCAGGCTTTCAAAGCGTGCCAGTAATGACACATCAAAACCTTAGTGGGAAGTTTCTCTTTGAATTCTCCCAAGTCCAGTCCCCCTTTCCTTTCAGCTGACACCACTGTGAATTGTTTCCTGCTTGGGCAACAAACCAAGCACCTCATAGGAAGCACTTGGTCTTTTCTTAAAACTGAGTTAGTCCCAGTTGAGATATTTTACAGGTGTGAGCAAAACCCTGTTCTGTGCAATTGGGGGTGTCCAGGCAGGAGAGAGCAGGGAGGGAGGGAGGTACCTGTAAATGATGCACGCTGTGTTCTGACAGGTGCTGCAGTTGTTGAGGTCCTGCCCAGTGTGGTAGAAGTTACGCCTGGAACAGACAGCGGTGCATGAGATGTGGAGTTACAGACACAAGTACAGAGCTCTGAGTCTTTTATGAACTAAAGCCATTCTGTTCATCACTTCTGTTAGCCCTATAAAAATTCTAGTATTATATTTTAAGTTGGAAGGTTTCTTTAAAAAAGCCCAAACCCTTAGAGCCTTGTCTTTCACCTTTCCCACCTCATGCTAGTAAGGGTTCTGGTTGTTGGTTCTTGCATGAATACTTGGCATGAAAACATGTAGACATGAGACTGCCTCTGACAAACACACTTTCCAGTGTTTAAAAATCCCTGCATTTGCTCAAGCAGTCTGATCTCTGTCCTTATGCTTTCCAGTCTTCTCATCTTTCCTAATTTGAGCATGACCAGGTCAGATTTTAATGCTGATAAGTTACAAATTTGGAGGGTTGAGAAAAAAAGAAATGTGACTTTTCACCCTTAACACCAACTAGAGCTGAAATATTTTTATGATGGAGAGATTAGAAACAGGTTGAGATTGGTGGCTCATTCTCTCTGAAGAAAGTGTAACATTTATATTTAACAAGTTTTATTTGGATTAGGGGAGACGAGTTGGTACCAAAATAATTTTCTGATTGTTTTGGGAAATGTGAGAGTTCTTGATGTCAGTACAAGTACCTGGAACATTCAGTGTTACTGTGAGGTGGATTGAAGCTTCTCATTGAAGCTCAGAGCAACACTTCAAGATATTTGTCAATTTTTTTGTTTTCAGCCATGTGGTAACTGAACAGAAATGGATTAAAAATATTGCTGGATAATCTGGCCATGCTTCCCTGCAAATTAGTCTTTGATATGGGCAGATTTGCAAATATAATTGAAACTTAGATTCTCCCATAGAGAACTGAACGCAGGGGAGAAGAAGTGGCTGCTCTTTTCTGTCACTTCCTAAGGAACCACAAGGATTCCTAAGGAATCAGGTGCTGGCTGGGTGAAGATTACAGGAGAGAAATATCTGCTTAAACTTGAGGCATGCTTGGATCCCTGCTTCAAGCCTTGCTTCTCACCTGAATTTTTGGCGTTTGGAGTGTTGGAAGTGTTTTTTGCATTCTTGCTGTTAGTCTGTCTATGTGGATTTTGTTTCTTGTGTTTAGGCTATGACAAATTTGGTGCTAGAAAATCATATGGAACAACCCTCTGAGGGAGAGTAGCTGGAGCTGAATTGTATGGGAAAAATATTATATGGAACTAGAATTTATGTGGGTATAGTGGCAGCTAACAAAAGTATTTTCATGCTAACAGCCAGATGGACATTACTGATTAATGTTTCCAGACCAAAAAATGTAATATATATGGAGTAAAATCACATGCTAACTTGATTTACATTATTCTAATTTTTAAAATTAGTATAAATTCTTATTTGGATTGTAAGTTGGAAAGTTATTCAACAGAAATACAAGTTAACTTCAATTCCCAGCTAAAATACTTGGAAAAAAAGAAAAAAAAAAATTTAAAAAAAAAATTTTTTTTTTCCCCTTCAGAAAATTGGGGTATATAAAGCTGTGGCCTTGGTTAGTTCCCTTCTGAGAGTCCTGCCCAGATGGGAACATGTGCAAAGCCCTGATGCTGGGTGCTGTGAGCATGGCTGTGCCATGCTCTGGGCTCTTTCTGCTGCTGCACCAACACAAAACCCTCAGTGCAGCCTCTCTGCTGTGGTGTTGGCACCTCTGTGGAAATGTGAAATATTACCTGATTCCTTCATTAACTGTAATCAGTAAATACAACTGATACACATGATCTAATTTTAAAATTAAGGGTGCAATTTTGCACCCATAAGTGATTTATCTACATGAGTGAGGTGCTGTGCTATAGATTAAATTTATGGCAGTATAGCCTCTTCATGTTTTTTTATCTTTAAAAAAGAAAGTAAAATGGAGCCTTTCTTCCCTTGACTTGTTTCTGAGTTTTTCAAAGATTAATTGCTTGAAGGATATACTACTTTGCAACAAAACAGAACTTTAAAGTGTATCCTAGATGCAATTACCTTAAGTAATAATAATAATAAAATAATTCTATTTTAACTTTGTCTAATCTTACAATGTTAGTTGCATTTATGGTAGGTGGTTTTGTTTGAGTTTGTTTTGGTTTTGTTTGTTTGTTTTGGGTTTGTTTTTCTTGGTTTTGGGGTGTTGGGGTTTTTTTTTGTTTTGGTTTGGTTTGATTTTTTGTTTGTTTGTTTGTTGGGGGGGTTGTTTTGTTTTTTTTTTGTTAGTTATAATGCATAATAATGCATGAATACTGCTTGCAGCCTTGGCACAGTCCCTGTGTCACCATACTGGCAATAAATACAGGTCATGCACTGTTAAGGGGATGCAGAAGGAAGCCACTCTGAAACATGAGAGTCTGCAGTGAGCTCTTGCTGACAGCCTTCACATGCTCTGTCCTTACTTCTCAGTCTGCACACCTGGCACTCTGTGTGTGCCTGACCTTGCCATGCTTTGAACACCCTGCATCTAAATGGAAAAGGGAGCTGTTAAGCTGGGTCTTGCATTGGGTTTTGTAAAGGCACTGTCAGCTAAAGCCAAGCCAGGAAGGGACTTGCTTCTCTGCTGAGGCCCAAATACCACAAAAAGGGTGTAGGACACATTTTTGCAAACTCATCTTTAAATATCAGAAGAGCTGTGTTTTTCTGTAGTAAAGGTTAAAAGAATGCTAACATCTACTTTACACTCTTGATTAATTACCAGTAATAAAAATGAACCATACCCTTCACTGAGGGCTCTGGATTTTTCCAGGTCTTGGATTACATTCAAAAGGACTTTAATCTTCTCCTGGTTCGACTGCAAGGATTCCTCTACAGACTGCAGCCTGCCTTGTAGGGCACAGAGTTCACCGTGTGCCAAGTGGATTTGATTTATTTCGTTAATCTCTTTGTTGCTTTGAGGGTTTATTTCATTCCTTGGCGGATAAGACTTGATGTGAAATCCTTCTAAACAGCTGTTGCACTGGGAAACATCTGTCTGGGTGGAATTTTTCTCCATTTCAGGATTACATGACAGACATGGATTTGATGTGTTACTGCTGGGCAGTGACACTGTTGGGTGATCATCACTTGGTAACGTCAGGCAGCTGGGATCTGCCTTGTGCTCTCCTGCTTGGTGACAGTCTCTGAGGAAACAAGGAGATGGGCTGGGATTTGATGGAGGTGACAGTGGAGTCGTTTCCTTACTGCTGGCATCTCTGCTGCCCACAGGCAGCTCAGAATCACTTTTCTCCACTTCACAAGCAGCAGGGTGGGGATTACATTCACTGCAGTTTGTAGAATTGCTTAGGCAAGGCTCTGCTCTTTCAGAATCAGATGACAGTATGCTGCTTTCATGACTTTCATTGCTGTTGATGACGGTAGAGGAATGCAGTGAATTACTTGAAACCTTGGTTGTGTCTGGTGCATCCAGGGAAAGGTTTCTGTCCTGTGGAAAAGTCACATGAATGTATTCAGGCACCTGTGTGGACGCAGTTGTCTTGTCTGACACTGAGAAATCATCTGAGTACCTCGGTCCATTGCTTTGTGCTTTTGGTGGCCTTTGACCCAAGCCCGCCTCACTATTCCTCCATCCATCCTCCAAGTGATTGCTGATCCTTAGGTAGCAGAGCTCTGAAGACAGAATGTCTGGTTCACAAAGATTACCATTTACCTGGATAGAGTTTGCAGGCTCAGTTGGCATTTCTGTCAGTGATTTGCTCACTGTCAGCTTTTTCCTTTTAAAAACCGGGAAGTGCTTCCTGAGGCTGGGAGAAGTTTGTATGGCAATATTCCGAAGCCCCTTCTGAGCCCTTGGAAAAGTTGGGGACTGAGTTAGCAAAAAGTTTTGATCCCTAAATATTTCTGTTTTTCCAGTTGTGAAACCTGTGTCTCGGGCAGGATTAGCTCCCAGCTCTGCCTTGGTGCTGACACCATCATCCTTGAACCGAACTTGCTGGGATTTGCTCCTGCGGTGCTGGGGGTGTCTCATAAAATCCGCTGAGTCCAGGCTGTTCCTTTTCAGTAGCACTGGTCGCATTTTCATGTTTTGCTGGGCCATTGAATCACAATTTAAAGTCTGTAAGTAACGTGTTTCTTTGCGACCCATTTCATTTGACATTTGACCTGTGTATTAATCTTGTTCCTAAGATATGAATTAACACCCTACTCCTGGAGCTTATCATTCTTCTCCTTGTTATTGTCTATATTTTCAACTGGCATGTTCTCTTTACGGATCCTCTTCCAAATTTAGTTGCTGATTAGACCAAAACTTAAGCTAAATTAAATATGAAATTTAAGGAAAGGTATCTTGTAGCTCGGGAAGGCAGAAATGCTTTTGCCTGCAGCTAACATGGTCTTTGTACTACAAAATTGCAACACGCTGTTACACTTACAGTTAACTAATTTAGAGATGTGTTGAGTCTATGGCTTTCCTGGTGTCTCTTATTTGACAGCAGCTCTCCATTAGGGATCCAGCTTTTTTCTTCTGATGGACCAGTCACATGTGTTTTATTTGCATGTTGTCTAAACAAGCATAATAACTTTTGAGGGCATTTTCATTTCTGATGCATAGTTGTACTGATGGAATATATCCATTAATACCAAACTGAATTGCTTCCTTTAGAGAGAGTTTTTCTTCCTCAGCCATCTTTTTAATGTTCCAATTGAAACTAATCTTCCCAAACAAGTAAGGAAAATGTAACCACTTCTGACCAGGGCAAAATTCAGCATGCAGTGGGATTCAGTGAGAGCAGTTATTGATGTGCTGTTGCTACTGCAGTTCTTGCAAACACCAGGCAGATCATATCCAAGGGGCTGGCTCAGTTCTGGGGGTAGGACAGAGGTCCAGGCTGAATAACCAGAAAAGCAGGATAGCAGAAAGCGTTTCCTGAAAATGAAAAGACAACAGTTGTAGCTGAGCAAACTGGCAAACAGTGTGATTTTCTTCTGCTGTCTCCCAGTAACTTTCCATCGTCACTGATTCTGCAACTTTGGCAATGAGATACTTGTGCAGAAACTGAAAAAGGTTTTAGAATTTTGAAGTGACTAAAGTCTTTTTTCGTATGAAATACAGTGCTCAAGAAATGGATATGTATTGATATAAAGAGATACAAAATATCATAGGCCTGAATCTGGTTCCAAATACAGATCTTAAAATTCAAGCAGGCAGATTTGAAAATGGCCATTAATTCCTGTTATGAATGAAATATCCAAAACTGAACAATACAAATGTGAGTTCTTAATTTGGAGGCAAGTTGAGATTTGAACAAAACACAGATTTTTACTTTTTGTCTTTTTAGAGTTGTTAATTTTTAAGTGTTCAAATTTGAGTACAAGATTTCAGCTAAATTCCCAGCATAATGGTAATTTATTATTAATCCTGTTCCCCATTAATTCACTGGTCATTTCATTAGCCTTACTACATCCATTAGCTCAGAAACTTTTATTCAAGCATTGCACAGATTTTACCATATTTAATTTATAAGAATTGATGAGATGGGTGCAGGGGGAAAGATCTTGTTACAGAATATAGCAAACTGTTATGTAGCATCATGTAACATTTAGGCACTGTAATAAAATTTAAGCAAAGTAATAATGTCATATTACTCTATTAGAAGGTTTTAGAAGAAAATGAGTGCTGGATTATTTCACTGCAGAGAGAAATGTCACATAAGATGTTGAGGAAATAAATACGTGCATTAATACCAAATTTTACTTTTGTGATATGCATGAAGTCATGGAAATCTCTGTGCTGATTGTGCACTGGAAACAAATCTCACAGTAAACAAGTCCAACAGTTTCTGCAAACAACACTCCAGTGCCAAGTTCTGAGTTCTCATTTCATCCACTAATTACCAAAGACTTTTTACAGTTTTGTTTGAGAATTTATCCAAATATTGCAGTAGCATTCTCCCCATCACAGCTGCTGTGCTCCAGGCAGATGGACTACTTTAAAAGTTATACTTGCCCAATTAAATTCCAAAAGAAGCATTAGAAAGCTAATCCTTTGTGTCTTAAATAAAAGTAAAAAGCCCTTAAGGCTTTTATGAGAGCTCTTTCCTTTGGCTGTAGAGGCATTTGAGCTACATTCCTGCATTCTTAATTTGAAAATTGATATTTTAACTCAGTTGATTTTTAGCTACCATGGTATCCAATACTCTGGGTTTACTAAGAATTGTAAAGAACATTTTGATGCTGTTGTTTATGTTAAATCAAGCTGAAAGAAAATGAAATATACAGCTGGGGATGTTCAAATATTTGGATTGAAAACCCAGACTGGTGAATTTAAATGAGTTATAGGTGTCTGTGCTTGAGTTAACAAATCAGTGCAACATGCCCAGTTACTAAGTTTAAATAACATTTTCCTTTGCCCAGCATCTAGTTCTTCATTCTTTCCTGACACAGCAATTTAAAGTTCTTGGTTTGCTCATTATCTCACATTGACTGAAGTAGGAAAAAATCCTAAGGATCCATTTCATAAAAATGCTTTCAATTTATTAATTTAAATTATTTCACTCAGTAAAAAAATATTAAGTCAGCTTTAAATTAATGTCTTGTAGTAATAATAACAGTTTAAGTAGAAGAAATGTACTGGGGTTTAATGTTCCTGGCATCCAGCTCTGCAGCCTCTTCTTGCCCATCCCTTCCCTGGGCACTGCCCACATTCCCAAGGTAATTCCTTGAGCCTGGGCTGCTTTGCCCCATGAGCTCTGTGGGTTTGTTGCACTCTCTCCATCCCCTGTTGGATGAGTGCCCTGTGAGGAGCTGGGCAGTTCATGTTATTTTTCAGTGGTGCACAGTCCATGCTCCTCTTCCCAATGGTTTGAGTATGTGAATCTAATTGATGTTACTGCATTTTTTTCTTCTAGAATTGGCTGCTACTGCTAAAGAAATTCTTGACTTTTAAGGTCTCTGCGTGCTTTGCACACACAATTTTAGTGGTAGTAGTTACTCTTCAGTGTAAATTTATCCTTGCTCCAATGTTATTGTATCCCAGGGTGTAACACTCCCCAAAAAATCCCTAAAATACACTCAGGTGCAAAGCCTGCCCCCTCAGAAAGCGATGGAACTGCTTTTCCAGCCTGGGAATTGGGGCTTTGAGTTCTTAGCAGTGCACACACAGATTAATCACACTGCCAGGCAGAGGACATTTGACAACAAGATATAGGGGTTTTTTATGTAATTATTCTTCCATCTTTCCTGTCTCTGCCTTCCCAATTTCTTCAAGAGAGTCAAAGGGATTTTTTTTGGTTCATATTTCAGTTTACTGGCTGAAGCTGTGGGCAGAGAAGTGCAGCTGGTAGGATAAATGGAGATTACAGGGAATTTCATGGAGGGAAAAACTGTGGAGCAACAGACAGTTGGGATTTTGGAAGAGTGCAGATGTGTAAGAGTGGTGGTTCTGGAGGTTTTCTGCAGTTTGTGGCAAAAGTTATATATTTGACATGTTTTTTAAACTCTTTCAGCTGCATTTAGACACCTTAACTTTTCATTTGACAAACTTGCTCAAAAAATAAATGTTTTTCCTGATAGTAAAAGTGTAGTAAAAAAATACATCTATTTATCGAATTTTATTTTTCTCTTATGCCTGCTTTAAAACCAATACTTCTTGAAACTAAATGTTTGGACAGAACCTTTCTAATAAATAAAGGAAGTTGATAAAAGTATTTTGTGGGGGTTTTCAACAGGAAGATGATTAATGTAACCTGCCTTCTACTTTTGAGCATCCACACTTTCAATTTCCCAATTCACTCTACGGCAGAGGGTTGGAACAAGGTGATTTTTAAGGTCCCTTCCAACCCGAACTGTTCTGATTCTGTGATGGGTGACAGCTGTAATAACTGTAAGATAATGTACTCAGAGTCAGCAGTTTTCTGCCATGTCTGATTTGTGGTTTGTCCTGTATAATATAGATTTTCTATGATGCACATCTAGCTGGACATTTTCAGTTTAGAGAGGCAGGTTGCTGTGTTTAATTATGGTTTTCGTTAGATAATAAGCTGTTTCTTAGGTGGGAGATTGTCAAGGTTGAAGAAATTTATGCAACTCTCACTTTCCCTTCATGTTGCAAATCTTTCCAGGATTCCTAAACTCTTACTGGGATCAGAGGCTGCTTGTGGGGACTGTTGTGAACTGTGTGCTGCAAACAGTCTGGCCACTCTGGAGCTCTCCTTCTATGCAGGTTCATTTTTCAAAACAAAAAAATAATACCTAAAATGCACTTTTTAGGTTAACAAATCCAAATTAAGGCTTAAAGTGTGTTGTTTTGGATGTTGCCTTTCTTCCACTTCATTTTCTGTCTCCATCAGAAGCTTCAGCAATAGCTGTTGGCCAAGCTGCTTAATCTACTCATAGCTCTTTTTTTTGCATAAAAGACATATTGGGGTTTTTTTCCTCAAAATAATGAGAGATGTTGAGGATAAGTTTAGCTACGCTTCTGAAATCCCTGGAGACTGCAGTGGAACACACATCCCCAGCTAGCGCAGAGAGCTAGAGATGGATTGGAAACCATTGGAATGGGATGAGGCTGAAAATTACCTCTCTTTCCTGTCCTTTCTTGCAGAGGGAAATGGATGGAAATGTGCTCAGAGTTCCAGAGGAACTGAATGCAAGGGGGTCTCTGAAGGGAATATTTTCAGATGAAAATAGGTGACAAATGCAGAGCCTATAAAGTAGAAACAGTCCCCCAGAAGTGCAAATTTGCAGCTTATTGTGATACACAGGAAAAGCTGGCAGGGAACAGGAAAGATGAAATTGCTGAGGGAGATTTTTAAATGACCTCTGTGTACAGGGCCCTCTTGTTGATCACAACAAGGAGTCTTATTGCTTTGGGTCCCACAGAATAAAGCAGAAAGCTATTTATGAAAGTAAATGTGTTTATTATAAGAGATGGAATACTTTCTGGAACATAGTTTTGTACCTGGAGTTTTCTCCAGTGCACAGCTTGTCTTGAGTAATACTCTTCTATTTCTCACTGTAATTGGGCAGTACACTGAATATCTGTTTCTGTTGGTGTGCATGGCCACAGAGGAGCTCTCTGGATGTTCCTGGGTGTGCTCAGTTTTCCCCTGCAGCCATGGTTTGGTGATGCTGAAGGAATGTTGCTTGAGCACCTGAGAAAAAAGGACTGAAGAAGGAAAGAACTTCTTTTACAAATCCTGCTAGTGGGTTTTTTAAGCCACCTCCAGGTGGGATCAAGGTGATTGGAGAAGAGGATCTAGCACAGATAAGGAATACAGGGTAGGATGGAAGTTTCTGTCCTCAGAAAGGGAACATTTCAGAGATGGAAGAGATTATAGGATTTTGTCTCTGATTAATTTTACAGCAAGATTTTAAAACTACTTCAGGTTGGTGAGGCTGGGTAGAGAAGATGCTGTGACATTTACTGCAGCAGAAAATGGACTTAGCTAAGCAAGTTTTAGGGATGAAAATTGAGTGGAGTTTGCCTATAATTTGATTGAGATGATGCAATGCCATTCCACATGAAGTGCTGAAGATGCACTAAGAGATAAAACCATGATGATCTTATTTCTGAAATAACTTTCAGAACTATGGTACTTGAAATTCTTTTATTCCACTTTAATAAAAATAAAAGTTCTTTTCCTTTGAAAAGATGATAGATTCCATTTGCTCAGTCAGAAAAAAAAAAGGCTTCATGGATTAGAAAACATTTTTATCTCAGTAATTCTTCTGGAGCATATGCTGGGAATTGTTCATGCAAGGTTTAGTGTCAGGAGGTAAAATACAACTCTTTATTCACTTCATAGGGAAGCATTTCAGTCACGTATTTATACACAGACACAAGTTGGATTTTTTTTCAATGTTAGTTTGCAAAGATGAATGTACTTAAAACTGAGAAATTTCTCTTGAGGAGCTGCTTGAGATGCCTACAGGGAGAGGGAAGTTATCCAATGTGAGCGGCTGCTGAGCTGGAAGGTGTCCAAATAGCTGGTTCATAGCACAAAATTTCAGTGGTCTTACTTGTATAAATCTTATCAGTTGAAAAAACATTGCTAAGTACTTGATGTTTGTATCAAAGTATGCACAAATTTTACACTTTAGATGATTGGGGGTTTCTATTCAGGCTTAATAAAATGTTAATATGTAGATCTGTAAGTAACCTGTGCTTAGGCAGGTTTGCACCTTGTGCTGCTTTGGAGGCCTCAGCACTTGGTTAGAGGTGGATTAGTTCATAAAAATGACCTTTTGAACTTTCTCTTTGGTTGTCAGTGATATTGGCTATGCCTGTTAAAACAGCAAAACTTACTATTTTTTCCCAAGTAGGAAATTGAAAAGCTGCATTTTTGTGGTTTCTATTTGACAGGTTGCCACTGCACAGCACCTTTTTCCTGTTGAGACACAGCTACAGGAAAAACCATTTAGAACCTGTGTAAAGTGCTTGCTCAAGACTGTGACTTCACCACTTGTTTTCATCATTGCAGCATTTATTCAATTCTAAAAAACAAGTTCTGTGTGTACTTGCTGCAGCCCCTTAGCTTTCAGTTGGTTTCTGGGGTTTTTTCCAATGAATTTATCACATCAGATCGAGAATGACATGGCAAAGCTGCATCCAAGAGTATTTAGCAGTCTGCTGTGCTGCAGCTGTGTGGAATGCCTTGCAAGCACTGTGTGTTCAGTTAGGATTCTTTAGGATCTCCATAACTTTTTTGCTACTTCAGGATGTGGGAGTTTCAGTAGATGTAAGGAGTCAACTGTTACTCTCACTTGTATCACAAACCTGGGTATGTGGGGAAGCAGTGGGAGAAGGAACTATGCCAAACTCTCACTGAAATACACTGTCCCATGGCTTCTGTTCCCTATGGAATACTGCAGCCTGGGTGGGAATATTGTGCCAGTTCTCATGGTGGTAACAGGGCTGGAATTGAAATTGCATCTTGAGGCTTTTGTACCTGTGTTCCTCCAGACCATTGAATGATATCAGGAGTGTGAGTAACTGGATATTTCATCCTCCAGAGCTGCATTTTGTGTTCTCAGCTGAATACACCTGGCTGTGCCTCTTCCCAGATGCCAATTTTGAAAAATATTTTTGGTGTGGGGGAATTGAATTATGGCAGCTCAGAGTGGGTTACCAGCACCAGGCTGACAGTAAGTGCAGGAGAGACTGGAATTGTGTTTATTGGCCCTGGCAGGATGTCTGCAGAGACTGACACTTCCCACAGGTCCCAACTGCTGGCACAAACAACTAGAGGTGGAGGAGAAATGACACTTGGGCCTGTCCAGAGGAGGCAACAGGGCTGGAGAGGGGCTTGGAGCACAAGCCCTATGAGGAACAACTGAGGGAGCTGGGGGTGTTTAGCCTGGGGAAAAGGAGACTCAGAGGTGACCTTATCACTGTCCACAACTCCCTGAAAGGTGGCTGTGCTCAGGTGGGGGTTGGTCTCTTTCTCCAGGCAGCACCGACAGAACCAGAGGACACAGCTTCCAGCTGCACCAAGGGAAATTTAGGCTGGATATCAGGGAAAAGTTTTTTACAGGAAGGGTGATAAAGTATTGGAATGGTCTGCCTGGGGAGGTGGTGGAGTCACCATCTCTGGGTGTGTTTAAGACAAGACTGGATGTGGCACTCGGTGCCAGGGTTGAGTTGAGGTGTCTGGGTTGGGTTGGACTCAATGATCTGGGACATCTCTTCCAACCTGGTGACTCTGTGAATGGAGGTTGGGGTACAACGAGCTGGGAACTCCTCTGAGAAAATCTCTGATCAGTTGTGATCACAGCTGTTTTCAGTGTCAGAGGAAGCTTTTCTCAGGCTTTATCACCCTGCAGTGTAGTCTGCTCAGTCAGTCTGATGCCTTGGCACATCTCCTCATTGAATGTTTGCAAAGTGGAGCTGTGATATAATTGGTAATAAGGTTGGTAGTTCAGGTTCCTGTGAGTTCTGTTTCATTCTATCCTCAACCTGCCAGGGGCCAGAATTATCCATTCTGGAGGGGGACCGGTGAGGAGTAGAGCAAGAGAGAAACCTCTGTTTATTTTGATTCTCTGCTATAAGTAATTTGATATCAAAATACAGCAGCCTGCTGCTGTTGGAGAGTTCAGTGATGTGTATATTGAGTGGTTACAGTTAAATAGATGAGAATTGCATGATAAATCTTTGCACATTTGTTCTCTTGTTCTGACTTTGCAGTTGCGAATTTTAGTTCTGTTTCATATCATCAACAGTGAAAGCATTAAGGAAATTCAAAGTTCAGATTTATAAGGCTTACAAGTACTTGGTAAGAACACAACTCTTGGTACCATGACTGTCTATTTAACAACTCAGCAGCTTTGTGTTGCAAATAAATAATGGGGAGAGACAGCACAGGTATGTTTTACTTGTGTCTGGTCTGTTGTGCAATATTTCTCTTTAAGTCCATGACAAAGGCAGCAGGTTTATTCTCTTTTATGAGCACTGTGAAGGTAGTTTTCAAAGTTGTGTTTTAAATCTGGTTCACCAGCTTATCCATAATTCTCTGTGACTTTATTCTGTCATTTTATACACCACTTCTACCCTGTATATTTTAACAGGATGCAGTTTATTGTTGTTTGTCCATAGATTATTATTATGCAGGGCAGGTGCCTTTAAAAATGAATTGTAGCATCATTATTGGCTGACTACCTTTTCTAAAGGTAGAGAGAACTTGCATTTGAAAAGCGTTGCTTTTTGTGAGAGGATTTTAAAGAATCCCACTTCAGTTAATTATTTATAGCCTGAAAAATAATGTAGCCTTACAATCACTCTCCAAGCTTTGCACCACTCCCCATGTAAGGAGCACCAGGAAAATGGAAGTTTCTCTGCAGCTCATGCTTTGACAGAGACACCCATTCTAAGTTACTGCATTATTATCATGTGTAGCATTATTGTATATTATTAAAATATTTATGGCTGGATACTGGTTTTTCTTCAAAGCAATAGAATAAAAAATCAGTCAAAACTTGTCCCACTGGGGTAAGACAAACAACTGGCTAATTTGTTCTTCACACTTTATTCAAATAACATTCTTTTTTTTTTTTTTTTTTTTTTTTGGTGGTTACTGCTGGCTTGGGACAGATTATGAAAGATAAAATTCTCTCAATACTAACAGGTACTGAGGAATGCTGGAATATGGAACATTCAAATAAATGCCAAGCAACTTTTTCTACTGGTATTTAAAAGGAAATATGTGTTTCTTCTTTATCCAAAGGTTGTTTAGTTTCTCATGGAGTTGGAAATGGTCTGAGTTACAAAGGGACCAGACACTTGGCTGGAACTCAAATGCCCCTGATATCTGAAGGGTTTAGTGTGACCTTTTAAAAAAACCAACTTAAAACTAGAAGGATGAATTTACAGTTTTTCTATCAAACTTGTAACTAATTTTTTCTCTATACTCAGCCCTTAATCTTGATAATATTTTTTATTTCTTAATATTCAGGAAATATTAATGTAGAAAAAATCTTAAATCTCTAAGTTCTCCATGTAGGGAAACCAAGACTGCAGTTTGAGGTTATTGTTGGTGATGCCACAATGCCCCCAAGTTAAGGGCACAGTGCATAACTCCTGTAGAAGCAGAAGATGAAGGAAATTCTATGCAACTGTGGTGTCTTAAGAGGGGGAAATAGTGCATGTAGTGAGGTAATAATTATGATATTTGAAAGGAATTCAGTACCATGGTAGAAAAAGTGAGATGATGATTCTTTACTATGTGTTGAGAGGGGGAAAGGGTAACACATTAAATTATCACATAAACAGATTTATCTCCTGCTGGGCACATTTAGAATCAGATGGATTTTGTGTCTGGTCTGTCCTGGAACATGCCCAAAGAGCAGAGGTGCAATCCTGGATTACAAAAATAAATCATATAAGTGAAGATAAACATTTCATTCTCCTTTTGGGAAAGGTGATTCTTCACCTTCTTCACTTTCTAAGATGGCACGACAGGGGCAGAGAGGTGACCCTTTGATGGTCACTAAGGGAAAGGGGAACATCTGGGCACTCCAAGAGTTCTGAACTTGCTGGAGAAATGAACACCACCTCTGGGCAACAAAAACTCCTGTCCCAGTGATGTCAAGTGCAGAACAAAAGCCTGTTGGTTTCCTTGCCTTTTCCCATTTCAGGTATTTCTTAATATCTGTACCTCATAACTGATTTTATAACTTGTCAATTTTGTCATTAGCTTACAAAGTTACATTTAGATAGTCAGAGAAGTTAATAACTGATGATATGTCTAATAAACCTGCAGTGTCCTGAGCTGTGTGGCACTTGCTTGTCACTCAGCTGGGGATTTTGTTATTCAGTCTTTACTGAGGCTGGCAGTTTGAAGAAGTCCAGAATTTCTATTTGAGAACTTCAATAAGCCTAAATAAAAGGATGCATGGAAATAAGTATCTTCAGGAAATTTTTATGTGCTCAAATTGTTTTTCCACACATGAGGCCAATTAATTTCAAAGAAGACAGGAGACAGAAGACATGCAGCATTCTGTACAAGTTAATGGAAAATTCAATTCCTCATATCTTTTGAAATACGTGAAATCCTTAAAAAGTAATATGTAAGTTAATTGCATAAGCAGATGGATATTGCCCTAAACTCACTTTCCCTGTAGTTTCTGATCCTCTTCTAAGCATAAGAAGGCAGAATGGCCCAAGTAATTGAGTATTTTACATGGCTGTATCATCTCCAGTTGGAGAAGAAAACAGCAATCTCTGAAGTAGTTACATAATATGGAATATGACCTGCCCTGTCTCAGGAACAAAGATGACCTTTCTTCTTTTTGTATCCCTGAGATGATCTCCTGGGGCCTGTTAGTGAAATATCAGCAATTTTGTAGAAGTTACTTCCTTCATTATTCCACATGAGCACTGTGTTGCCTTAATGGCCCTGCAATGAGGTTATTTTCTAAAAATTGTAGTGTTTTTAGTTTTAAAGAATAATTTCATTGTAAAAAGTCTCCTTGGGAATATCTTCAAGTTTAATTTGAGTAAGTAGCAGTGTGATTCAAGCAGAATTCTGCAATGTATTCCTATGTTGTTAATAAGGCAGGTAAAACATGAAACATGTAAGTGTGGTTGTCTCACTTCAGACTTGACTGGAACTGCAGTTTTTCCAGAGTTTTCCAGAAAAAGTTAAACAAGAAACCAAATGAGTACCTTGCCAAAAAGCTAAGCTAGACAGGCAAGCCAGAAGCTGTTAGAGAGGTTTGGGTCAGGGTTATCATAGAGTGTGTCAGCTGGATAAAATTAGTTGTGTGCTTCAGGTTTTTATTGGTTGGTAGGTTGGTTTGTTTGTCTTGTAAAATTAAGAAAACCAAAAAACAAACAACAACAACAACAACAAAACCCCACCAAACAATTAAATGCTTTAAAAAATTGATAGAACCCACAGAAATGTTGCCATGTGTAATCTGTCAAGATTGCTTTGTTATTCCCCTACATCCAGAAAAAGAGTTCCAAGGCAGGAATGTCTAAGTGGCAGCCTGAGGGCATGTGTATCCTTGTATAACAGGAATCGACCTAGTTCAGTGGGAACATCCTTTCCCTTTTTAAAAAAAAATAAGTTTTGCATGTTGATAGAGATGTTTGTAATCCTGGTGGCATTTGTTTTGTGAAGAGCTTCCAGAAAATCACAGCATTCTCAGAGCTATTTCTGGTGCGATAATTAAGATTTCTGTTAGCAGCCTAACAAGGTTTATTTCCACACCCTTTGCACATCCCCAGGACATCCCAGAGGTTTGCACCGCAGGCTGTTTTCCCCTTTGGCCTGTCTGGAAAGGCTGGTGTGCCCAGACCTCTGGGGAACACCACTGGTGCAGGACTTGGAGCCAGCAGCGGGGAAATCTTTGGCAGCAGCTGGGAAAACCCAAATGCAGCCCTTGTTCCAAAGGCCAGCCCACTGCCCAAATCCTGCACATTGGCATTGTCCAGTTGCTCTGCCACCAAAGAACCAGCTCTCCCCACTCTGCTGTGAAATCCTAGATAGGGTTCTTCCATTCAGCCAGGTGCAAGTTCCTTTATTCTGTCTTCTCCCAAATCCCTGGGACCACATTTCTGGTTTCCTGTTTTCATGCTTGAATGCTCTGTTCCTCCAGAGCATCTGTGCCTTGAGCTGCACAACCTGCTAGGGCCAACCTAATGTCCTGGAACTCTCTAATTGCAGCACAGGCAGGCAGACTTTTATGATAATCTGAAAGGGTAAGGGAGCTCCACTACTGCTCCTGTATTTCGAATTTCCTCCTTCTCTACTGCCTTGTGCATTCAGCATCAACATATGGAAAATATTAGTTCTCTTCTTATTTGCTTGTAACTCTTTTTTAAATATATATTTATGATTTGTAAGCATTTGGTAAATGTTATTTAAATATTTTAATGTTTGTTGTATTTAAAAATCTTGGAGGTCAAGACCTTGTACCAAAAAGGGATCAAATGAAAGGCACTTTCACCTTATGTGACTACAGTACCATTTGAAAAAAGACAAATCGCCTTGGTCTAGCAGTAAATGCTTTATTTTCGTATTTTCTGAATATAAAAAACTCTGTCAGAAAGACGTCTTTCTTTTAAGGGAAATATTTAAGAAAAAAAATACTCTCCATTACTGGATTCCTGACACTGACCTCTGCAGTCTAGGAAATCTTGTTTTAAGATATAAAATATTAACAACTTCCTTTAAAACAGAAACTGAGCAGAACAAATTACTTTTTTTTTTTCTTTAATAAATACGTCTTGAAAACTGGTAATAATCTAAATGGAAAATTTTATTCCAGTCCCTCCAGCTTCCCAGACTCTTGCCTTGATATTGTAATGTTGCAGCCATAATTCAGAGAGTCTTTGATCAGAAACCACGCAATAGATCACAAGATCCTGGTCTAGGAATCTGTAATGGAACATTCAGCTCAATAGGTTTATGTTAACTAATGTGGGGAAAAGAATTTGTTTGTAAAACATACCATAATGATGTTGTCAAGATATATCTCTTCAAATATCTTGGAAGTTCTTTTGACTGTGTGATGATACAGCATCTACCAAATGCTTGTTCTGTCCTTCAGTTCTATAAAACTAAAAAGACAGAAAATTACCTGAACAGGTCCTTTGGTGTGATTTCAGGGGAGAACTAGCACAAAGATGACACTACAGACCATGATCTAATAAGCTTTTATGAACAGCTTCAGTAGTGCAGTCCTGGAGCTGCTATTGAAGCCAATGGCACTAATATGGAAAATACAGTGGAGGTGTAGCTTGTAAATGGTTCTAATCATCGCCTTTTTCTGTGTGTGTTGTTAGATAGGTACTGATGCTCCCACACACTCTGTGTTGCAGTGACTAATCATAAAAATAGGAGACAATAGGACTGTTCAGGAGATGCAAACTCTAAATATCAGAGGCATAATATATTATATTTCTCTGGCATTCTCATTGATCAAGTTTTGTATGGGTGTGATTCTGCTTTTGTTTGTTTCCTGCTCAGACTGCAGTTCCCCAGCACGGATCTGCACTCATTATTTCTGTTTGCTTTGTCCAGGAGAAGGTGTTGGCACCCTGGCTTCTTAGCAAGACCATCTATTTGAATGAAATCCTAGTTTAGTGACGAAGAGAAGTAAATCTCTGCAAATAGCTTTGAATATTTTGGCAGTAAGGCTACACAAAGAAGTGTCCTTTTGGCACACAGCCCTCATCCTCAGGAGTTCAGACAGTCAGATGACATGGTACCACAAAATATTTTGATAATCATGTTTTGGAAATTGCTGAAAACTGTTTGAAGCCCAGACAGTGTTTGGGAAGACCTGTTGTGACATCAGTATTCACCCATTTTTCTGAGGATGTTTTATGTTTGGAGGGTTTTTGGGGAGCAAGTTTTAATTTCAGGATGAGGATATAATTGGTTGTCAGAGGGATTTAATGCCAGGAGAGCAGAAGTGCCACATTTTACCATCCTGGTGTGTTTTCCAAACAGCCAGGAACAGGAGCTCAGTCTTGTCCCATTGAGGTTTTAGGAGTCAGAGGCTCCTGGATTGCAGTGATTGAGCAACCAAGGGACAGTCACACCCCTGATGGAGCAGGGTAGTCTGGAATTCTTTACCTTTCACAGGCTTTTGACTAGTTTTTCTTTTTCTCATTTAAAAAAAATGGAAGAAAAACCAAGAGTTAAAGTAATCCTTTTTTCAGTTATTCAAAATAATTTCAACTCTCATTTTCACTCTACTTTTATTGTAAGTATATAATGAATCCAGCTCTCAGGCTGGTGCTAAGTTATTAGAGGAGTATTCCTTATTTTGTCAGAGCCCAGGGATAATGTGTTAGAATCTCCCTAAAAAAGATTAGCATAGACACAAATAATTGATGCAGATAATACTATCTGGGAAATTCCTGTCTGTATATTATTAGAGTATAAAGATTCTATGTTTATGTTACATTATAATTGAAATTAAATCAACTGGGACATGAGTGATATCCCTTGAAGAGACTCACACCTGAGGAGGATGCATATTTGGCTGTAGGTTGTGGAATACCCATTGGCAGGACATCCTGTAATTTTTGGAGTTTCATCCTTTCATCTTTACACATGTGTTCCACAGGGTTTTCTTTCATGGAGAATTCCCTATACTTTCCATTAAACAACTTACCCAAGATTAAGAGTGGAAAACTCTGCTTTAGAAAGATTTGGGGTTTTGCTCTGAACTTTTGTTTTTAGCCAGTTACTCTGCCAGCAGAAAAATCCAAGATTTTTTTTCAAGCTTAAAAGTGGAGCCCACTGTTACATAACAATTAAAAACTTCATAAAAGCTCCTCCTGGATATCATTTAAATATGAAAAATATTTCAGATACTCATTAAAACTGTTCTAACAGTTGCTAGTTGCTATTAATCAATACTAAACAAACACAGTGGGTAGATTGGTTAGTGTATTGGATGTGAGTTGCTGGAAAATTATTTTTATTGGCCCTTTTTTTTTTCCATAAAATCAATTTAAAAGTAAGAGGGAAGTTTCTGGGGTAAAATGACTTTCAACAGTTTTAAGCAGAACTATTGTGATAAAGCTTTGTTTTAGCCATTCACAAATATATTTTATTAGTCTCATCTCTGATCAAGTCATTGAAATTTAATTTAATTTTTCTGTCTTCAGTAAGTGCAGCTGAAAAAGAACAAAATCAAATAGAGTGATATAGTTCTGGGAATACAGGAGGTGGCTCTGTTTCGTTTTAAGGAAGTGAATCATCATCCAAGACATTAGTCTTCGCATTGTGTAAATTTAAAATATATGGCTTAGCAATAAAAGATGTAACTGCACTTTGAAGAGCCTGGATTGCTCAGTTCTGTTCTTTGTGACCCCAGGGTTGCTCTCCTTTGCAGCTGCTCTGTTCTGCTCTTCATTCTGCTGCTGCAGCCCTGGCTGGGTCGGTTCCTGCTGTTAAATATTGCACCTCAGGGCAGGGAACCCTTCCCACAGCCCCTGCCTCACTCCCTGCAAGTTCCCAAGTTGGTTTCCAGTCCTATTAAATGGAAGAGATTGGCCAATCTTTGTTACAGTAAATAAACCATGGGTGGTATTTTTAACCCTGTTCTTTGCCTGTACTTTGTGTGCAGTTCCAGGGTTTCTCTGGAACACTGACTGCCTCTTCCCTGCCATGGGAATGAGGGCACAGGGCCACTCTGCCTGCTTGGCTGCTGTTGGGAAGGATGAAAGTATGACAAGAAAGTCTCACGGATATGTATGCTTAGCAGAAAGATTTTCAAATGTAGATTCTGAAGAAGGAATAGAGATGGAAGCAAGGTTTGATATAGAATAAAGGAATTGCTGAGCCAGTCTTAATGGATAACCAAGGAGGCAAAGGGTATGTTAGTTAGAAGGGGTTTTTATGACTTAGAACAAAGGATAAACCCACCTCAAACAAGAAGATGTTTTTACCAAGCAGAAAGATAGCACAGGCAAATAAGTCAGCAAATGTAGTAAGTAGAAAAAAGGTCTCAGAATTTTCCACTGCAAGGAAACTGAAAAACAACTTCTAGCTTAAACTGTAATGTACTAACTTTTAGTGATTGGAGAATACTAACATGAATATGGTAATTATAGTAGTTGTGATAGGCTACAGATAAAAGTTAAGGTATAGATTGGTTCTACTGTGTTAAGATGCTCAGCAAAGAAAAGTATATAATGTATTGTAACCAAAACCAAAGGGTCTCCAGGCCTGCCTGCAGCTGGAGCTGACAGCTGTAGGCACAGGCTCTGTCGCCCACGACCCTGGACTGCTGTAACATCTCGGACTGAATAAACTGCATTTTGAAGAGCCACCTGGAGTCCCGCATCTCTCATTCAGGCTCTTACAGGCTGCTCCTCTGCTTCTGTGGCATCAGGGCACTGCAACAGCACTTGCAATAAGAAATGAGAGCAAGGAGCAGCCTGGCAGCCCCAGGATACTGCAGTGTCTCAGTGGACACTCAATGATTGTGGGGAGGCAATCAGGGGGATGCAGAGGAGGGAAAAGCTGCACAGATCCCTGGAGGCAAGGAGGGAAGATTTCATCTGATAGGGCACAGCTGAGGTTGGGAGTGTGGCAGCAGTGTTTAAGTGAGGGAGGGAAACAGNTAACTGTGCTCTGGGTTGGAAGAAACTCACAGGGATCATTGAGTTCAACTCTTTAGGTAATGGCCCATACAGGTATTATGTACCTGTACCTACAGATATTATGTGCCTAGCAACCTAGGGTTATTAGCATCTGACCAGCTGAGCTCATCTCAGTGCCTTCTGACCTCGTTGATTAATGTTATCCATAATTAATTTGCAAATATGCCTTGAAGATGAACACAAAGTTAATATTACAGGAAAAACAGTAAATTACACAAGTGTGTTTGGACACAGAATCAAGCAGAAGTTAAATCATTTATAGCAGAGTATTCATATCAACCAGGGACAGTAGCAGAAATTTCTGGAGTGGCTTTATGGCACAAAACCAGCCAAACAACAAAACCCAGCAGCAGCAAAAACATTGCAGAGAATGAAAAATCTTTGTTTCTGGAATATTGCTGGAAAATCAGTACAAAGTTAAAAATACACCACCTTAAAAAATAATAGATGGCAAAGGATATACTCCATGAAAATCAAGCTACTTTTATGTCCTGCCATGAACCCCTATTTCATTGCTTTTATCTACGGGTGGAAAAGTCTTAAACGAAATAATGCTGAAGTTGTTGTGTTTGTCTTCCTTGTAACATATCTTAAAATCACTCAGAGCATCTGCTGTTACTCTCTCCTTGTGTTACAAAATTGTTCTGTATTATTCTACCTGGTAGTCTGCTGTTTTTACAGTTCTACCTCCTTTTAGCTAAACCTTGTGAATGTAAAGAAAACAGTAGAACAAGCTAAAACAGCCCAGCACGTTTTCAGTCAGAAATCCAAGGCTGTCAGTGAGATGCAGAAGCAGGATGCTGTTCAGTCAGCTATAAAACACAAGGAGACAGAACCAACGAACTATATGAAGGTATAAATGGAAAATTAAAAACTCAGACCCAGCAAGAGGAGCTGAATGTTACTGTAAATGAATTATTAGAACCATGTGCTCACTGGCAAGCTCCAAGGCTGTATGGATTGGGAGCTATTCCCCATTTCACACGTGATGGATACTCGAGGTTGTTGCATAGCAGCCTGTCCTAATGTTTATGTATTTGTGCCTCTCCAGCTAGAAACAGTACATTTTAGGACTGCACATGCATTGGCAGGGACATCTATTTCTGGAGAGAAACAGAACTACTGCATTAGCAAGTCCCTTGAAATTCTGCTTATTTTTCCTTTCAGACTGGTATTGTTTAGTATTTGCATAATATGATCAAGATGTTTGTCTCAACCCCTACATATGCCACAATTCTCAAAGTTTAATGGGGTTTTCTGAAGAACTGTAGCTTCAAGCTGCTGTGGTTCTTTGTGGCATCACTGAGCATCATTGTTTTCATGTTGCTCTTTGACTCATGACACGGAACAGCTGGGATGACTCAATTATTCTGTGAAAACAGTGTTTTTGGAGACCTTCTCAATAACAGGCTTGTGGTAAAACATAAATATTGATGATTTTTAACACTTGATTAAAATCAGTGATTGGTTAGTTTTTCTTTAATTATACTCAAGATGACATATTTATCACTTTTCCTCCAGAAAGATGTTTGTACTTATCTCTGAACAAAAAACCCCAACCTAAATAGAGAGAACTCTTTGACCCACAGAAATTCTTGGTCACTCTCTTTATGTGTGTTATTTTTATAATTACTGTTTTTAACATGCAGTGAATTTTGAAACTTCTGGCTTATCCTAAAAGGGAGTTCAGAGTTAAATCTAATCTATGATTGCTGCAAACACCACAAAAATATTGGATTGTTTGGATAAATTTCTTTGCCCCATCCAGAAAGCTGTGTATTAATCAAATATGAACCATCATTAGTGTGGGGTCAGAGGTTGTGAGGGTGCTGCAGAGCCCCCTTACCTCACCCCACCTGTGAGAGAAGCAAAATGAGCACATCCATGTGGTTTTGTGTTTACACTCAGGCTCTGTGTTGGTAAAGTGATCTATTAATGAGGGTAAACGCTACTTAAGGGCTTACATTAAATAAACATTCTCCTGAGTCCTTCCAGAAGTGCATCTGCGTGAGGATTGCCTACCCTGCAACCACTGAAACACTTCTGCTAGATTAGATCAAAACACAGCTTCATTCCATGTTAATTCTGTTGTTTTTCCAGTGCATTTTCCTCATCCTTGAGCTGCTGCTCTATTTGAAGTTACTACGGCAACCTGTCACCATCTGCTATTATAAAGTGTGCTGGGCTTTAGTTGCTAGGTGTTGAAGTTTGTCATCTTACTCATATGATCCTGATGTTCCTCAGCTGTTTCTTTTCCTGTACATGCTGCATCCAGAGCTCTTCTGCACTTTTTCAGCAGTGCAAGAGGTTCCACACCTTCCTGCTTGACCTTAGGAAGCCCTGTTTGTTTTACAGAATAAGTCTGTGGTTCCTTTTGGTGTGCTTTGTATGTACTCAACCAAAACAACATTTCTTTTACCTTACCCACTACTTCGCAGTACTTATGCTAAAGCCAGCACTTTAATTCGTTTAAATACTGTATTAATTAGGGGGGTGGGTGGTTTTAAGTGGATAGAGAGTTTTAACATTTCCTGAGACATTTTCTCCTCTCTCTTACTTTCCTTTGGATGCCTATTGACTTCTATTCCTTCTTCTGGCAGCAGTGCAGCGTTCATACTAACAATTTCTTTATTTCTTTACAAATTTTTTGAAAACCTGTCAGAAAATTAGATAATTTAAAAAATAGAATTCGGTGCTGTTTCTGTTCTGGGTTCTTTTGTGTTCATAAGGGAATTAACGTATTGAAGTTGGGAAATATTTTATTAGATCTCATCAGAGTCATGTAGAGTTGTTTCTGGGGTTATTTTCTCTTCACATTGTCTCAGCAGACAAGAGTTTACCTTGATACATTTATTTTTCATTAATTTGACCTAGTTCTAATCAATGTTTTCTGCTGTAATTCCCAGGCTAAATCCTAACAAGGCTAAGCACAGCTAAAATGACTTGCTAGAATTCTACCTGAACTTCACCTTGTCTGCCACAACTTCTTTTCTACTATTCAACCCCTATGTACAATGTTTTTGACAATGAAACAAGTTTTTTTAATAGACTGTTGTGTGATTCTGAATTCCTTCTGCCCATCCTGTCAACATGCAGGCTGTGTCCAGGCATAAGAGCTGATTCTTGTGCAGAACTCTACAGTTTCCACAGGCAGTTCGTGCTCTTTGCACATTCCAGTAAAAAGCACTTAAACCCCTGAGGAGAATTTCAGTGCAAACAGAGACATTTGCAGGTTTGATCTCAGCTGTGCAGAGCCCTGTGTTATCCTTCAGTTCTGCCATCAGAGTGCCAGTGCAGGGGGTGCAGGGGCACTTCAGAGATCCGAGGCTGCCTCTCAGCAGTGAATGTTCATTGCTGCCATTTGGGGATTGGGAGGGAGGGGCAAGCTTTAAACCTATAAAGATTCTGACAGACGATTTCTGATAGTTAAGATTGCTGGCAAGAAAATTATTAAAGATCAAACAGTATTTGTATTTTCCTGCTTTGCAGTTACATGGAAAGGATGGAGGGAGTTTTTTTGTAGCAAACCATTTTACTGTCACCTTTTTAATTATCATTTAGTCCAACTGATGTGAATTTGACAGGTTTGGTGTGAGGTCCTGGCCAGCAAGGTGTGATCTTTGCTTATGGCTCCTTTCAAGGCACATCATCTGCTAATTTTAAAATCACCATACCCAGTCACTAAGGTATTTGTGCTGTACCACAATCACAGACATAGCTAGACACGTTTTCTGAAGTTGGTTTTAACAAAAGAAATACCCTTCTTAAAGTCTTTATGCCCTTAAGCATCATAATACATTTATTCAATGCTTGTGAAGAAATGATGCTTATTTCAAGAAGTGATTGTTTGACTTGAGTCTAGAAAGGCATTCAGTGCTGAATGCTTAACTACTAAAAATATGAGCTGCTTTTTGTGTCAATTTTCTAACTTCTGTCTGTAATCTTTTTTCAAAATCAAAGCATGAGAGGAAAACCCACACACAATTTCTGTACTGAATCCTTTGCAATTCATTATTCCTTTCAGCTATGCATTTAACACCACAGCAAAGATTCGTCTGCTCCAGAATTGTAAAAGTGAAGTACTACTGCAGGAAATCCAGCATTTCTTTTACAAGAGCATCAGTACCCGAGAACACACGATTTCTTACCTGAAAGCTTTTGGTTTACCTGCAGAAAATGAGTCTTCTTAGCCTTTAAAAGTAGGCAAGGCTCCCACTAGCACTAAGGTTACTCCAAAAGAGGGTACGATAGATCCTTTGGGTTGTAATTTCACTCTTTGAATGCGAGGAGTGTGCTGGGTCTGCTCACGTAGGAATAAATAAATAAATCCCCGGCAGCACGAAGCGAAGAGCAGCTGGTGGAGGGAAGTACAAGACCTCTAGTGGTCACAGGCAGCAGCTGAGGCAGGGAGCATCCCCTGCTCCGGAATGGGGACAAAATGGTTGGGTGCGACTCTGCTGTAACAGCGGGGCAGAGCGAGCCCCAGGGACAGCGGGCATCTGAGCAGCACCACCTGCACATCCCGGGCTGGCCGGTCCCCGAGCCAGGACACGGAGAGCACCCAAGGAAACCTAGAAATGCTTCTTGCGTGCTCATCGATTTTGTTGTTAAAATAAAATCAAAGGGTTGAAAGCAGGCTCGCTTTTAAACCAGGAATTAAAACATCAGCAAATGAAAAGGTATCGATAAGGAGGAATCGTCACTGTCTTAAAGGAAAACTGAAAATCATTAAACTCACTATTATTGCTTGGGAAGGAAATGTCTTTGTGACTTTCAGTAACTTACAGTGAAAACTCTGGACTGGAAATCATGTTGTATCTTTCAGCAGTTTGACTTTAGGAATTGAAAAGGATTAAATACTTCCTTTGGAGGAAGTTTGAAAGGAGTTTTGAGATATGGAGGTCATAGTGTTCTACAGAAGTTTGATAGATCCTTAATAGCTGCTCAAACACCTGCAGAATGTAAAGAATAGCATTTCTTGCACTATTTCTTCCTGTGAATAATAGAATCACTAGAAATTTTTGCTTCTAGCATATTTTCTTCCTATGAATTCCTAATGGAAGAATTCTAGGGATCATCACATGCCTTTTACGAGTCTTAAGGTGATATTGAGTTGTACTTTAAATATGAAGTTTTCTTGTCACAATACGTGTCTCATTGATGATGCAGCTTCCTCACAAGTGTCTGTCCCTTGCCAAGGCAGCTTTTGAATAATCCTTTTGGAGTTCTTAGTATGTTTCTTTCATCTGGGCTTGCAAAAGCTTGAATATTATTTATTTTTACATACATAAAGGGGTTTTTCAGGCATTTTGTGCACTTCAACTTTAGAAAGAGTACAATCCAATATCTTAAGTAATCCACGTGTTCATTCTGTCTGGTTTGCTTTCAGAGTCATTTTGTGGCATGCATGACAGCGATCCTAAACCAGATGAATGACCAGCATTATTCAGTGTACATTGAAACTTTCCAGACAAGTTCAGAACTAGTGGTAAGTACTAAGTGGTCATGGAGTTGATAGTTATAAGTATTTGATTTCCTGTGAAAAATCAGTAGATTTTTTTTTAATTTCTTCTCTAATTCTTCCTAGAATGAATTCTGTTGCTGTACATTTTTTGCCTCTGTATTATTGCACTGCCTCCCTCTTCCAGTGGTGACAGTGGACAGCACAGTAATCAGAAATTTGGAAAGGCACAAATGTCTCTGTTGATCCTGGCACCGAGGTGGGGATGTAATGATCCAGAATAAGGAATGAGATCTTTGTGCTGTACTCTTTTGAGGAAGGGGATGAGAAAAAGTGTAAACCCACAACAAAACAACAGCAAAACTTATCCTCAACTAGATGAACATTCCCCCCCAGCCCACTTCAAACACGGTGATCCATTTCCACTTTCATTTTCACTATTCGGTCTACTCCTGGTGCAGGTAACCTTGTAAGATAATGCAATAAATGCCCTATTCTTGTAGTGCATCCTTTTATTGCAGTTGTCTCTGGCATAATTTAATGGTAGTTCAGGTACATTGTAGCTTGTGCCAATGATCACAGTGTTCTAGAAGGTTTCCATAGCTCTGTGTGTGTACATTAGCACTCCTGGTGTAGCTCCCAGGTAGGTCAGGGTGGTAGCACAGGTTTGGATTACATTTACAGTTTATCCATGGAGGAAATATCTTCACTTGTCAAGAACTGATCACTTTCTTCCTTAAAGTCAGAGTGGTGCCGTAACTGAAATGTTAAATATGGACTCAATGGAGTAAAAAGCGAAACAACCCTATATTTTTCAGACTTATTCATTCTTTATGCATAGTGAGACTAATTCATAAAAAATAGCAAACTTTACTCCAAAGTACTACAACTTTTTCTCTCCATTCATTCATGCCTTCTATTTTCCTAAGAGCCTTGCATAAGGAATTCAATGTAATGACTTTTAGCTTCCATTTGGAATCTGAGACTGCTGTTCTACAGCACTTTGGCTCCAGTCTCAGGTTTACTGATATCACCAGGAATTCTTCTCTTGACTTCACTGGGAGCAAAGTGGAACCCCCCATCTTGGCTCATTCATCACACAGAAATGTCCAAGTGTGTCACACAGCCCCAGCCTGACTGCATTTTGTTGTTGCAGGACTTCTTGATGGAAACGTTCATCATGTTCAAAGATCTCATTGGGAAGAACGTTTACCCCTCGGACTGGATGGCCATGAGCATGGTGCAGAACAGGTAAAAGAGTAGCAGTGCTCCTGTTCTGTGTCCTTGTGGAGGGTGGCTCATTTCATACCTTACAGAACATTTTTCAGTGCATTCTAGGGTTACTTTATCACTCCAGTCTGGGGAATGCCAAGAAGGTTGTCTGAAACAATCCATTAAATAGCTTGTTGCCTGTGCTTTGAGTCCACTTGAAATAGAAAGNTTTTTTTTTTTTTTTTTGATGTTACCTTTACAGTTGAACTTATTCTGGCTTCTTGTTTTCAAAGAAATACTCTGAATTTAGATGCTGGGTTGTTGTATTATGAAGTAAATAACACTTCTTAAGCAAGGCTTCTGTTGACAGTCACCTGTACTATCTTTTAGTTTTGTAGAGATGGTGGTAACACTGAGTTTTCTAGAAGTTGCAGACTGATCCAAGAGTTAAGTGTCAGAAGTGCATAGGTTTGAATGAACTTAGCCCACAGATGCTGTTTATTTGAAATGTCACAGTTACACAATTCTTCCACTTTTATAATACATAAAAAGAGAGGACAGGGGATACTCAACAAACTTGATCATCTCCTGAGAGTGCTCAGTCTTGAGGAAAAGATTTGTCAATAAAATTTACAGTTTTGTGATATCAGGTTTTTATATTGGATACATTTTAATCTAAGATTTGAATTGGATTATGTTAAATGAAAAGGTTGTTTGGGAATTTTTTTGCATTTAGTGATACAAAAGATTATACTCTAGTGGGTAGTAATGGTTCTAGTCAGGTGTCCAAACCTCACTTTGTCACTCATGGATGTTAATGACCATGCAGAGGGAACCCTGACCCTTCTTCTGAGCTGGGCAGGTACAGATGTGTTGGTGGATGTGTAAATTCAGGTAATATTTTGTATATTACAGTAGTTTCATCCCTCCTGTTTTTCTGTCTGAGCCAGTCTTTGGCCTGTAAGGTAAAATCTAACTCCTCACACATTCTGATGTTGCTGCTGCTCTGATTGCCTTTAGTTTTACTGTAGCAAGGATTACTTTAAAAAATATTAGTTTAGCACTAAACAACCAACTATCATCTGGCACATATCAGCACATCAAACCTTTCATATGTAAAACTGTTTCTCTTATCTAGAAAATGCTGTTGACACCTGCATTATCCACAAGAATAGGATTATTTTATTCTGTAAGGGTGAGAAATGTCTGTCCTTGGTCAAAGAATGTCCTTGGGGGTCGAGGCTTCACCTGGTGGTGTCTGCATTGCCTCAGGTCCTGAGTAAAAATTACTTTAAATTATTAGTATGTGTGTTCACGTGCCTCCTAATGACTCTGGACTATGTGGACAAGTTGTTCCAGGCAGGTTTGGTCACTCTAAGCTTTATCCTGTGCAAAGAAATAAGTCAGCATTGAAAAAAATATTGTTTAGAAGCTTTTTAATAGTTCTCCTGTAAACACATTTCCTACCTAAAATGACTTGGCACTGTTTATACTCCTTGATTATGTTGCTGTTCTCTGGAATGCATAAGGAAATGAGTTATTGATCTTACTTTATATCTTAATTTTATGTTGTATCAACACCTGGGAGAGAAGATTTTTATCAGTCTTAATAGAACTTCAGATTTGTTTTTATCTTTGAGTTTTGGGGTGTTTTTTGAGGGAATGAGTGTTCTACAAAATAATTTGAGGACTAATTTAGTTTTCTAGATTTGTCTTGTTAACATTCTTCACCACAAACCAGAGAAGTAGCAGAGAAGAAGTCACAGGGGATCAGGCTTAGGTCTCTTATAATAATGCCAAGAGAATAAAAGGAAATTGTAACAAAACCCCAAGAAACCAAACACAAAAAGTATCAGCACAGTGCAGGTTTTACATTCATTTCCCTGTTGTGAGCAGGAGGCTCCATGCAGGCTTTTTACTCCCTGAGAGGAGGTGTTTTACCTCAAGTCTCCCCTTGCTGCGTTTGCAAAGAGCCTGGTGAGGGCTGTGGGGCACACCTGGGGTGTGTGCTGTGTGGGGCACACCTGGGGTGTGTGCTGTGTGGGGCACACCTGGGGTGTGTGCTGTGTGGGGCACACCTGGGGGGTGTGGGGCACACCTGTGTGTGGTGTGTGGTATCACCTGGCCAGGGACAGGGTGGCACTTGTGTGCAGCCCAGCCTGGCAGGCTCCTCTCCATCATCCTGCGGGTTTTGTAGCTTGCAAGGAAAGTGGGGATTGGAGGAGTTTTGCTGTAGGAGGGACTGCAGCACAGAGGTGTGAAATGAGTAAAGAGAGCAGAGGAGAGGGAAGGGCATCACCAGTAGTGCAGGTCTGGTGCTGTTTGCTGAGCAGGACAGTCCAATTCCTGTTACATGGAAATAAAGACAGGCACTGCCTGAAAGATGTCAGGGATATTTCAGCTAAAAGTTTCATTTCTGGCATAGATGAGGGCACACAATGAGAGAATGGCTTCTCACAGAGTCCAAAGGAAGGGAGAATGGGCACCTTCATGTCCAGGAGAAACTCTGGTGGATGAGTTGAAAGAAATGGAGTAGAAGCTTAACTGGCTAAGTTTACTTTACCTGTATCAGGATGGAATGATTTGACTCAATTTACTTTAGATCACTCTTATAAACAACGTGCTCTTGGCTTCCAAAGCTTGCTCAGACTCCAGCACTTTTGAGGAAGGCAGAGGCTGTATGTACTGGTCCCACTGCACATGCAGTATTCAATGAGCAAGAGAGAATGAAACGGGGGAAGAAAATAATGAAATTCCTTTTCTTTTTCCTGTTACCCCCACCCTCCCTTCCATTAACAGTAGGATGGAAAGAACACTTTTTTATGGCATGCTAGGCTGGGCAGAAGGCTTTGGGAAACAGTAACATCAACATTGAGGTCGTGAGGATATAATATCTGAGTTATTTTTGTGATCCTCCATGGTGAATTTAATTAACTTTTGTTCTAATTAAAGTTGCTTACTGCATTCTTCTTATTAGTTACTACTGCTTGTATGTGCACTTTATTCCACTCATGACACTTAGATATTGGCTATTAACTTATTAAAAGCAGTAATTCCTAAGTACATGGCATTTGTGGGGAAATGCTTGGCTGGTTTAGGTAATACCATATAGTCTGTTTATCTTTCAGCTGCTCATAATTTTAATTTAGAGGGATATAATTTCTCCCAGGAAATTCATGTACTTTATTGTCAACATGAAGTGCATGGGGAGTCAGATTGGCTGAGTAAAAGGAACAGTTAGCAGGGTTAGCAGCTACAGGGAAAGTGTTCCCATCCCTTCCCTTGTCCTCTGGGCTTTGAAAAGGTAATTCCTCACAGGGGGTCTGAAAGTATTTAATCTTATCATAATTAGTACCTCGGATCAGTTTGGTTGGTGTCCAGTTTGAAGTGGCTTAGTGAGCACTTTTATTGTTTGCATGTCCATTTAGGTTGGCTCTTGAACCTTGCCCACAATATTTTGAGATATTTAAAAATAAATGGAAACAGGGTTACACCAGCATATTTCAAGGTTAGATCCTACTCACTGAAAAATTCCCACAAGATAACACTGTAGGGTATTTTTTAACAGCAGTAGTTTGCCTTTTTCTAAAATATGTTTTCATTACCTGTGTATCTGAGTGTTTTCAGACATCTGTCAGAGTCAAGTCTTCCCCAGTGCTTTTTAAGTCTAACTTGAAAGCTTTAGCACTGCAGGTATTTGGCAAAAGAGTTGGAATTGTTGTCAATTTTCTTTCATTATACATACTAAAAATAGCTGCTCACTTGCTGATGAACTGCTTTGTAACACCTTCCAGACGTGGTTCTCATGGGGCTCACACTTGGAGCAGTGTGATTAATTCAGCCAAAGCTCACTGTGCCTTCAAATCAGCATCACCTGCAGCCCCAGGCACCTCAGCCCTTCTCAGCCTGCCAGGGCTGAGGGTTCTCTCACTGCCCTGGTCCTGGCCAGGCAGCAAAGGGAGGCACAAAAAATTCCTCTTTGGTGCCCAGCAAGAGACTGCTGGGACTTCTGTTCAAGAGAAGACAGTAGGGATTCCAAGTCTGGCTTTTTTTGGTGGGTTTTTTGGTGGTGTTTTTTGTTTTTTTTTTCTTTTTGTAGATCATCAGAGAATAGCTCTGTGACTTCTGAAAAACTTGTTTTCTACATCTGTATGCATATTCCTGGAAGCAACCTTGGAATAAGTGTCCAAGGGCAGGTTGGACAGGGCTTGGAGCACCCTGCCCCAGTGGAAGGTGTCCCTGCCCATGGCAGGGAGTGGAGTGAAAGGAGCTTTAAGGTCCCTTCCAACCAAGCCATTCTGTGATTCAATGAGCTCAAGTTAGAAGGGAGAAAAACCTCAAATCAATTGAAACATTAGAGCTGTTTCTCAGTCTTCCACTTATCTTTTGGTAGAGCTTGTCATATTTAAAAAACAAACAAGCAAACAAAAACCCCAAACCAAGCCCCAAATGAATAATTTGGGTTTGTTTTATCCTGAAAGCTGATTCATTTATGTAACTAAGGTTGGATGATGGTGTTATGGTTTATTTTGTGCAAATAACGCAGAATCTAGAAGGCTGATCTGCTGCATACAAGTAGCTCTTTTCTTTGATCTTGTTTTCCTCTGCAACTTTTGACTGATTTAAACATCTTATAGAAATGCAGTTGTTTTCATAAGGGCTTGAATTTTCAGTGGAGCAGAATATATTTATACACAGGCTTATGGCATATTGCAGAACTTTGTAATTTTAATGTAGGAAAAAATATTTTAAGCAACAAATATAAATGTCTAATGAAAATATTCTTTCATGCACAATTGCAGAAAAGGCTACATAAACTATTGTAACAAGTGCAAATAAATGTTACTGTTTAGTTATTGATTTAATTGTGTACACTGATAGAATGTGTCCTTGGAAAGTTTGGTTTTGTTATGATACTAAAAACGTCCTAGCTGAAATTCAGTTTCCCTATTAATACAAAGTCCATTTCAGAGGGAAATTTATTTCTTTGTTTTCCATCCTGGGGTATTTGGTGCGCACTGCCTCAGTGTTCTCCTATTTGTACCTCCTGTCCATTAAATCCAGGCTCCTCTGTTTCCTTCTTGTCTTTCTCAGTCTCCACAAAATCAGTGTTTGTAGTCAGGTAAAACTAACATAAGTCAGTCATGGGGCAGTGGGGTGAGGCAGGTGGGAGCAGAGGCAGTGCTTCCCCTCTGGGCTGTACTTTGCTCCCGAGGAGAATTCAATTTCCAGCTGTGGCTGCTCCATTGCTGCTCTGCTGCCCCTGCCAGCCTGGCACGGAGCCTCCCTCCCACTCTGCCTGTGCCAGTGTCCCCCTGCCTGCCCATCACCTGTCCCAATCCAAGGCCCAAAAACCTCCAAGGCCTTGGGCCAGCTTGCTCTGATTTTGAGATGTCCACTGAATTCAACCTAAGGCCATGGGAAAAACTTCCTAATTTAGGGACATAAAACAAAGATCTTAGTCTGTAGTTTAGGCAAAAGCGTGTTAAATTAGACACTGGAAGGGTTTGCCATGTGAAGTTTAGATATAGAAGTAGTTACAGAATAAGGTAAAAAGTTTAGGGTGTGGTAGGATAGGGTGAAAGTAACAGGGGTCTATGGTACAGCACTTAATTGGATGAAAAATACTGCAGTGCAAGGGAAATGTGGTGAGAAAGTGATTAACTACTGGTGTGAAAATGAAAATATATGCACGTGGGTCACCCTAGTTTTGAAAGCCTTCTGAAAAGTTTGTATTCTCAAGTCAGATTTTCTCACACGTTGTATTAAAAACACCAGCTTTGTTTACATTCCTTCCTGGAGAAGGAAAACTGATGGACTGGTCACCTGGTCAGTCCAGTTGAGAGGTGGGATTTCATCTTCCAATCCTCTCCCACTTTGCAAACCCTATAAATTGTGTATCCATAATAAACGGGGCTCCTTTTCTGGGGGTTTCTGTTCTCTCGATTGTGGTGAAACCGTATCCTTCTTTCCTGTCCTGTTGCTACATATGTGTTAATTATCTATTGGTTATGTAACCTTTAAAAGACCTTGTAACTGACAGCCTCACTTTCTTGCTTCTGTAATGGCTGAGCCCTACCAGCCTCTGTGAGGGAGTCCTCAAACTCCTGATAACTTGTAGCAATAAATCTATCTTGAAGCACACCAGAGCACAGACATCTCACTCCCTGCCATCTCGGGAATCCCCTGCATCCTCCTAGCACAAAGATGCTTTTTCTGCACCAGCTCTGCGTGTTACCCACGCTGTGGAATGATCTGCTCACCACCAATCTGAACACCTCATTATGGGGTGGCTGCAGCAGATAATCAGCTCAGCAAGGGAGGCTGAGCCCATCGTGGTCATGGTACAGAGTGCCTGCCTGGTAGGTTTTAACTGCAGCCCTTTATTTGGTCTTTTATCTCAAAGGCAGAGAGAAAACGTGCAGGGAGATCTCCCACTCCCACTGCCACTGTAGGGGCTCATCCTTCCTAATGGAATGCTCACACTCCCAGACTAAGAGCTCTCTGAACGAAAAGAAAAGTCCTCGGTGGAGAGAACAACAACAAAAATTCTTGGTAATTTATCGTTTTCAGGAAGTCAACTTCCACTTGCAGATAGAAGCCCCTAAGGTTCTTTGCTATGTGGCTTGTTATAAAGTACTTTTGTATGCTTTCAAGTATTTTAATTTTAATAAAACATCTGGGGATTAAGACAACGAGGAGTATTTTCCCCTCTGTGGAATATATGTGCAAATGAGTAAAAAACATTGAAGAGATTTCCCACACAAGCTGTTCTCTGTCACTACAGGAAAGACTGAAAATTCAATATTCATAATTTTCATCAGTTTTAAGTGCAATTGGGCAATCTTTCTGTGCTCCCCTTTCTGAATAACTTTGACCAGAACTCCATATAATTAGAGATTTTCAGAAAATAAAATATATGCAATTTCCTTGCATTTAACATTATTTTGAACAGTTAATTTTCATATTTTTTTACTAGAAGCCTCACAAACTAACCCTGCTGGTGTATTATGTATTTGCTGCATAATCATCTCTTTTAAAATTCATAGTCTGCTGGTTCAATGCAATGAAAATCAGTGGAAGAATGGAGAAGTAATTTCACAATATCAATTCAAAGTTCCTTCAAAAGTGAAGGCTGTGGGAGTTTATCAGTGTGTGACATTCTGACACAACCATGTCTTAACATTACATTCATCTTTAAGAACTGGATTTCAGCTTTGTCTCTGATTCCCACTCCTGATCTAGCACAAGAGACAGCACGTGATTGTTAATTTTTTCATTAATTCAGTATATTTCTGCTATACAAAAAATTGTCTGGAATGCACAAAAAACCAAAGTAGACAGAAGTGAGAAGAAACAATATATACTGAAATCATGAAGTACTGAAACCTCTCTAGCTGATTTGCTTAGGGCCCATTCTGACAGCTCTTTGCATCCTTCATTTTCAAGCTATGAAGTTCCTTAAAGCATTCAAAACATCCCATTTCCAGGAGTATGGCAGTAAATGTGCACCTAATATGCTGACTTGAAAATGCTTTTTGGTCCCTAAATGAGAGCTACATAGTGTTTAAAGCAGGTTTGGGGTAGATGCTGAAGGAAGAGCTACCTACAAAGAGCCTGTGGGCCAAGTCAGGAGTCTCACATGGAAACTTGGCTTGTCTGGCTCAAAGCCACTGCACATTCCTGTCTTTCTCTGGGAGTTCATTGTGCTGCTGTCAAAGCAATTCTGACACATTATAGCATGCAGTATCCTGGATGCTTGGCATAGCTGTTAAATGTAAATATTCAAATAATGCTAATATGGAAAAATACAGTGTAGAGTTGAGACAAACCCCAATATTATAATTGAGACAAGAGCAGCCACAGCACAGCCATTTTATAGCAGATTCTTTCTGACCATGTTATTTAGTTGCACTCTGAGCATACATTGGAAAAGAATTAGGAACATGGCAGTTGCTTTATCATTAGAATTCAATATGAATGGTTGAAGAAATTATTCTTCAGTCTGTAGTGAAGCTGAGTTGACACAAGGGAGAAATATGATGAAATTATGCTCCTTTCTTTGTGCCACTGGCCATATTTTTCCAGTTACCATGGAAGTGGATTTCTTCCCAAGTGTTGCCATTATTGTGCTCTTCATAACTAGATTTCATGTAGCCACAAGGTTTTTGAATATTGTTTCCATCTTGCATTACCCTTCATTTCTAAATGAATGATTGCCATGTTATTAGGAAATAATTTCTACTGTTGCTTTGTGAAGATTTTTTTATTATTATCTTTTCATCTGTAGTACAGGTGTATTTTAGTCTCTCCTGTCACACAGATTGCTTGTCTGGTCTCTCTCTGTGTATTTTGTACCTTCCAGCATTAGTTTATTGTTGCCAGTGATGTTTCAGTCCTTGATAATGACCAGCACTGGGGTTTGGGTCTGACCCTCTCTGAACCTTCTCACTCTGTAACTTGCCTTCTTCTGCCTGTTCTGCACACAACAAGGAACAGAAAAGGTGACAGAGGCCTACAGGAGAATCATTTGACTTCACCTGCTTTTCCCTAGTGTTTGCTTTATGTTACAATACCCATCAGCTGTCTTCGGCACAACATTTTATGAGGATGATGCTAAGAAGTCAGTATAAATTATGTACAAGTATTATTTTGGCTCAGCTATTCCCTGCTCCAGATTTTGTAGAATTGGCATAATGGCCAAACTTTGTCTACCAGAAAAGATCTTTAAAAATAATAGTCCTCTAGGGTTTGCAAGAATTTCCCTCATATTCCTCATCTGTTCAAGTAGAGGATTCACTGAGGAAAGAGATGATTGATCATTTTTGGGGACTATAAAAACCACTGAAGTTATTGTAACTCCTTCTGGCTTGAATTTTGGACCAAACTCTTTAAAGGAAAAGCCGTAGGGTTTGTGGAAAGAAGTTCTGAATTGTAAAAGCTGTCTGTGGCTTCACTGGCTTTCAGAAGTAACATAAAAAAACCTGTATGTGCCATCATTTTAATAGTTTCTTTGAATAATTTTTCACAACACAGGAAATACTCTCTTGTAAATTTTATTTTTTTGTGTCTGATTATCCAGTAGAATTTTGTACTTGATTCATTTTTTCCACCTGTCATTACATCAGTGCAGTCACTGCTTGAGGAGACACAGCAAGCAGGAGTTTGGGTTGATGCTCATAAATACCTAAGTGAATTCATTCAGCCTTCACCTCAGTATCTGGGTTACTCATCTCAGAGTTGAAGCAGTGAACTCCCAGATTTGAGAGTCGTGTGAACCTGAAAAGACATTGAAAAGCTGCAGTTGGGCACTGCTTTAAAAAAATTCACATGAAGAGTCTGAGAAAGGTCTATTCATTATTTTGGAAATGTTTTTACTGCTGGATCTGATTTATGCACCTTTCCCAAAATCATGTTGTGGACCCAGAAATGTTTTTTGTTTGGACCAGGTGCAGAAAAAGGCCAGCTTTTGCAAAGCCACCTTGGAACAGTCAATGTGAATTTAAGGTTTTGTTTGTTTGGGGGTTTTTCGGCAGGTGTTTGTTTGTTTGTTTTATTAAATCCTCTCTTTGTTTTATGTTGCAAGAAGCAGATGTAACAATTCTAACTAGCTTGCTAAAAATAACAGAGTTGCAGATCTGAATTTTAGTTTTATTACCTATTTGCACTTCAAAAGCAAGGACAACATGCAGACCTATTTTACTGTTAGACAAAATCAACATCTTCTGAGAAATAGCCTTGAAATCCTATTTGGATTAATATGTTGTTTAGGAATACAGAATTCTTTCTTTGCTCTATCTCAGTCTCTCTGTTTTATTTTGAGGGAGAATAGCTGGAAATCAAATCTTTATCTCAGGGTGACATGAATTTTCAGGTTTTTTCTCCCTTAAATTATTTCTCTATGTTAAAGTACTGTTCTCCCCTGTTTAGAACAGACACCCAAGTGTGTGAAACTGAGTACAGTTGCACAGGATTCTATTCTTTGGGCTTTCTTCCTGGCCAAAATTTTTAACAAATGTCACTGACAATACAATAAAGTAAAGCAGAAGCAGCAGGAAATTCAGAGAGAGAGAGAGGAAACAGGAGAAATTGAACCAGGGCAATTTTGTTGCTGTCCTAAGCCAAAACCCTGCCTTTTTATACCCAGATTTAGTACAGAGGCTTTGGATTTCAAAGATCTTCCATAAATCTTCAGGCCCAAGAGTTTTATATGAGCTGTACATTACAAGCATCAATCCTTATAAACTCAGGAAATATCACAGAAGTTATTGTGGGTAAAGGAATTTCAGCAATTTTAGACCACAATTATTTAAACTGATGAGAAATTAATTCTGTAGTAAGTGACTTTAGTAAAATCATATTTTTAATTAAAATTAATGTGAAGTGTGACAATTTAGTTTAAGTCTGTAAAGACTAGTGTTTAAAATTATATTTTCTCTTTTATTTTTCATAAAAATCTCAAACTGTTTTACAAGTACTTGTTTATTTTCATACTTGTGGCTATTCATTAATGCTGCTTTTTTGGTGAAAGTGGAGACTGAGGCAGGACAGTGAAATCATTGAGGCATTGGCAGGAGCCAGGAATAGCATTCAAACCTACTGCCTAACTGATTCCCAATGACAGGAATAGATGCACCCTTTAGGCAAAATACAAATGCATGAAAATATTTGGAACTTGACAGCCTGGAAATATTGCATGCTCCCTGAAAATATGTCATTCCAGTCTGTCAGATAAAAATACTTGTGAGAGCAAAAGGGATATTTACAGAATTTCGGCAGGTTATAATTATGTTTACATATAATTATAAATATAGAAAACTGTGAATATTGTTAATGTTTTCCGCGATTTTTACTGGACATTAAATACCTCAGTATTTCTTAGGTGTCCTTAAGGTTTTTCTACATGGCTAGAAGTAAACCACAAGCTCTTTACAAAAAAAGAAAAAATATTACATACAGTATAAAATGTCCATATTATGAGAGAGATTTCTACTAATATGTTTCATGTGTGTTTCAGTTATTATTATTTCTACTGTATCTTGGATGATATTTCTATTAAAAGAGCGAAGTTCTGAAAAGTAGGGGATTTTTGAATTGCAAGGAAAATTATTAGCACAATGCCAGAGTCTGCCTGAACTGGATATTTAGGTGATGTGTTTTGCCGTGGTGTTGGAGCAGTGTGGAAACACACAGAATTTGGGAACTAAAAAAGCCTCAGAAATGGCTGACACCCCCTCCTGCTCCAGCCAAAAACTCTGAGTGAAGGGAAATGCTCCTCCCTGAGCAGCTGGAGCTCAAATAGTTGCTTCTATGAGTTAGCAAGAAATAAACTTTGTAAGTCCAAGGGTCTAGAGCAATACAGAGCTACAGAAAACCCAGCACTGAAAAGGTCTTGCCCTCAAACTCCTGTTCAGAAGAATAATGATGATGACACAGAACAGCGTGCCTGGGATTCTGCCCAGCTGGGTGGGGGTTTGTGTGCCTAAAGTCACTCTTTCAGAATCCCCTTTTTTTGCAGCATCTTAAACTGTTTCTGTCAAGTACAAGGCAGCTTAGAGGAGAGAAATGTCCCCATGTGAGTGGAGTGTTAGGGAAGGATGTGTTTATTGCCCTGTGGGCAGTGGGGAACAGCTTTCAGCAGGAATCACATCTAGCAGCTGATCACATGAAGGTGCTAAAGCAAGTACAACAGCCTGGGAAATGGCAGTGGGGCACAGGGCAGCCCTGGGGGTGTGCACAGGGTGTCCAGCAGAGCAGTGATAGCCTGAAAGGGCGGCACTGAGCAAAATTAGATTTCTTGAACTCGGGGAGATTTGGTGTCACTTGGCTTTTCACAAATCAGCCCTGTGATTCAGCTGGCAAGATTAGCTGAGCAAGTGCTGGGAGATGAGATCAGAGGATGCCCTGGAGCACGGGAAGGAAGCTCAGCTGAGTGTGTGGGGTGATGCTGTGGAGTGACACAGCACCAGCAGAACTCTGTCACCTCCCCCTGCCACAGCTCCTGCAGCGTCCCTCTGGTCACCTTAACAAAAAGGACTTGGCAAGATGTGACAACATGCATAGTTACTGAATTGCCTTGGTCACATCAGCAATACAGCAGAATGTTACATGGATGGAGAGAAATTCCTCTTTCAGTTTTCACAAAGAGTGTTTCCCTCCCGGAGAACCTCACCCCATTAAGGGATTTCACTCCAGCCAGCCACTGCTCTAAGCAAGCAGGGAGCTCCTTTGGGTGATTGCTCAGTGATTGCTAGTGGGTGATTGCTCCTGTCCTAAGCCTGCCAAAAGCTGAACTTCTGCTTTACTTCCCTCGTTAAGAAACTGAACTTAGCCCTTCTGATTTATCTTTTTTTGTTTGTTTGTTTGTTTGGTTGGTTGGTTGGTTTTTTTTGTGATGAGACTAAAACTCCTTTCCCCAACTGTTCTGTTTCTCCAGTGGCTCACAGAGGGCTGCCAGGGGACAAGTGTAAAACCAGAGCTTGTTTGCTGTGTTCTGCCAGCCTCCAGTGACCAATGGCATTTAATTGTCCTCCCTTCAGTTCAGTCTTTGATGTGTCTAATCACTTCTGAGCCTGTAAAAGTTCAGGCATTCACAGCATCCTGTAGCAGAGAGCTGCAGAGTTGAGCAAGATTAACACAGAACCTGACTTTGCTTATTTTGGATGCACATCCTGGTTGTGTTCAGGGCTCTCTGATGCTTTCCTGACAAGCTGTGAGCACTCAGTCTCTCATCTCCATGGTACTTTCGATTTTATAGATCCTGTCACCTCCCTCCTCAGTCATACAGTGTCCCCTGAGCAAGGATCATTTCTGTGTCACATTCATTTGCTTGTTTTCATCTTTCTTGCTTCTTTTTCTATTTGTTTGTTCTTTTGAGATGGGACACCAAAATACCACAGAGAATCCAGCATTCCTTCGACAGTGACATATGGATATCCTGCATCTTCTGAATCTTTTGCTGATAATCCTAATTATTGAATTATTGCTTTCTCTGTTGTTACTAATCACTGAGATGGTGGGGAGTTCTGGACCTGGCTGTCTCAACTCTTAGATCTTTGTCCTGGCTGGGGATGTCCAGTTGACAGCCAATCACTGTATTTGAACAATTAGGATTGGTTTTCCCTTGTGCTCACCTTTCTGTTTGTCCCTAGAGTGTTTTCCATAGAAATATTTCCACTTAATAGCTTTTAAAAATTTACCCATGAAGCAGAGGAAAATGATCACTTTCAGTCAATTTCCAATTTTGAAAACAACTGAATTATTTAAATAAATGTCATAAATATTTAAAGATAAAATTGATTTTTGTTTTACAAATGTCCCATGCTGGGAAGTCAGACAAAGAAATTAGCTTTAGAAACATGACTTAATCATGCTGCATTAATCTAGAGCTTAAATAGGTGCTGCTTTTCAGGCTAGAAGGGTAATGTTCAGGCTCTTACTCTAGGAAGGAGTAACTGTACAGTATTTTGAATGTATATTTTCACTGTTTTGAATGATTTTATAATCAACCTGGGGAGGAAGGTGGGCAGAGGTGTTGTCCTGCCCTCCACACCTCTAAGAAAGCTGAAAAACACTTAATATCTTTGAAGTGGCAGCTCCTAAGTAATGATGTGAGCACAGGAGCTGTTTCAGCTGTCACACCCCCAGAGGAGGCAATGCCACCCTTGTGAATGATCTGGGTTTGCCAGAAGGTGACATTGGGTTTGAAAGAATTGCTCTGTTTTCTCAGGAATGCAGTGCAGGTGCAGCAGAGGAAACAAAATTCTACTGTCTGACTTTTCCAACAGAGAACGAGCAACTTTTTGACAGTTGTGTAGTTTTTTTTATGGGTAACTCTATAAATCCTGTGTCACCTACAGATTGTCACCTGCAGTGCTCGTGTGTGATGCTCTCGGTGTGCTCAGTGCCAAATGGGCTTCCAGAAATGCATGGTGGGTATTGATTGCCAGAGGTTAGATTCCTTTATCTGTATCACTGCTTTTCTTTTCTAGGGTGTTCTTAAGAGCCATCAACAAATTTGCAGAGACAATGAACCAGAAATTTTTGGAGAACATGAATTTTGAAGTCCAAGTAAGTATTTTGGGTTTCCAGCTGAGGCAAGGCAGCATGGACAGGACTGCCCAAGCCCCTCCTGGTGCTGTGCCCCAGTATCAGACAGACTGCAGATGTGACTGGGGCAGGATTTGATCATCTTCAATATGACATCAGAATTGGGCTTTGACTATTTATGATAAGGCACCTAAAGAGGGTTTGTTCTGTGACTCTGTTCAGGACTGGCAAGCGGAAAACTCTTTTCTTTTTTCTTAGTCAGCCAAGTGCATTCAGAAAGTCAATCTCAGGTGTAACACATGGGGCCTTTACAATGGCAGTGCTATGGGTGTAGGACAGAAAGAGCTTAACTTTGCTGATTCCTGGAGTATTTAGCACTTAGAATTTATTTTTGGCTTGTAATCTTCCCAGATCAGTCTATCTTCATTTATTTATTTTTATTAATTCTTTCTGTAGCAATTTTTATTTAGGGTTAGTTGGGTTTTTTGTTTGTTCAGGATCATTCTGTGTAACTTCACTGTTTGGTGAAATGCATTTTACCATGTTTGACTACCTTTAGATAAAAGTGAGAATGTCTGTAGTTTTCACATTCATTGAATTGATATCAAAGTGTAAATATACTTTTAGATTCAGGATTTGTCACTAAGTGCTGCCTGATCATGGTGTGTAAAATTATTCTGTTTCACTCTTTATATAAAGTTCAGAGCTTTATATTTTACAGTTCATCTTACAACTTTCAATCTGTTTTAAATTGTTCCACTTGTGCTAAAAACTGAGGATTTGTCTCTTGGTCCTCAACAGAAAACACCTTGCTTCCAAATAGCTGCAGCACAGCCACGTAAGTGGTTACACAGGAAGAGTTTGAAAGAGAGTAGTGAAAAGAAAGGTAAAACATTCACACTCAGCTACAGTGGCCTCAAGTAGGAACTGTAGAGCTTGTTCCTCCCTTATTTCACTAAAAATGTTTTACCTTCAAAAGGTGTGACTATACAAATGTATATATGCATATGTTAATTAAGATTTTTTGAATCACTGTGAAAGATGTTTCCTCCAACAAACTTAAAGTTTATGTTTTTTACTAAATATCCCTTTTGGAAATCCTCAGACTCTTGACATATTTATGACATAATCTGTCTTAGGCACTACCAGTTCACTAACAAGCAATTTATAACCTATCATTTCTATAGCACTTGATGACTTGTTACTGCACCACGTGTCAGTAATTTTTAAAAGCAGATAACAAAGGTCTGACAGACATCACCATGTGCAGGATACCAAACCCACACAGACTGTAAAGACTGAATCTGTCCAAGTTTTATTAAGATGTACACTGGCTATTTCAAATTTGAAAGCAGCAGTTTGATCTGGAGCCTTTATTGCAACTCTTTTCTGTGGCAATTGTGCACCTTCCAAAGTGTTATCCAACAACCAGGGGTGCTGTAGTTCAGCACTGCACCATGGAGTTCAAGGGGATGCATGAATGCTCTTTTATCCATGACTTGTCAAATATCTGGAGGCTCTGAGTAAGCTAAACAATGTTATAGTAAATAAGTGGTGCCCTGTAAAGAATTGTAATACCCTTAAAGTCATCATAACAGACTTTAGAGTACAAAGCAAGGTGTTACCCTACTTTTTGTTTATGAATAAGAGCTCTGCTAACCTTCTTAGACTTCCCTAAATATACCTATTTAAAAAGCTGCTACTGGACTAAAAAAGGTCTACAGAGTGCAAAGCACATCGTATAATAATCTTAATTATAAATCTAAATTTGATTTCCCACAGTATATTTTTTTAATATTAATATATCTTGGCTGTAAGCAAACCTGAGCAGTGGTTAACTCAATGAGAAAATCCTGTACTTTAGGAAATAGTTCACCTTTATGAAATAGTTCACAGTATAGCTACTGTGTAGCCATATTTCTATTTTTATTTCTATTCATATAGAAAAACTGTGAACTGGGACAAAGAAATTTGCCTTTTGCATTTTGATTTGAGAGAATATGTGGAAGAATGTAACTGGCAGGTTTGTTAAGGGCTGCAGCCTGATAATCACATGAGCTATTTCATTCCCATTTCCAGCCCCAGGAGCAAAGGCAGCCCCAGACATCCCAACCCCCCAGATGTGTTTGGGGCAGGTCCCTGAGCCCACTGCAGGAGGAGCTGAATGGGCTGGGGAAAACAGAGATGCACATCAGTCCAAGTGTTATTTAAAATAAAAATATGCCACACCTTTAAGTTCTGTGTAAACAAGTGCATGATTTATACTGTTTGCAGGACGGTGTTTTCAGATCAGGTTGTTAATAGTTGAAGCAAAGTATTAATTAAAATAAAATAAAAATTTGAAAAGTTATTTAAAGCACAGGAAAATAGATCTTGGGATTTTCACTTGGCTGAGTGGTTGCAATGGCAATAAATAGTAGACAACCAGAGCAAACAAAGCCAGTCAACTGTGAAGAAATTGAGCAGCTAAGAAAGTGTGCTCTAAGTGTAAATCTAGAGAAATTCAATGAAGAAATTTTTTGTTATTTTGATGGAGCTTGTTAAATGGAGAAAAAAAAAAAAACAGAACCAAAATGGTTCCTGGCCTCTTTCTTGTTTGCAAAGCAAATTGCTTTTTTCATGAGTTCTGTGATTCAGGTAGGAAGGAAAGAGGTGTTACCACTTATGGCCTGGGAAAGGATGAGCTGTGTCTGATCAAGAGAGGGTCCAGCCCTCAAGTTTAGAACTCAGCCTTGCCTTAAATCCATGGGTTCAATGCTGAAGCTGTTGCATAAAGAGAAGAATGGCAAACCCCTACCCAGCACAGCATTGAAGGGCTGTTACATTTCCTGCCATCACTCAGGTTCACCCTCCCATTTCAGTAGGGAGCCCTTCCCTAACCCCAGAGCTTTGATACTGCTGTTGTCATTGCACTGGGCAGGCAGCAAGGGCCACAATTGGCCTTTGGGTTGGCAATCTTTGGTTTTAGAGATAAAAAATATCACCTGCTATCTGAGGTTTTGGGCCTGCTGGGTGAGGGGGTGGTTCTCCTTAGTTTGGGGGTTTTTCTGGGTTTCCACACAGGGATGGATTCAGTACATCAGTGACACTCAGAGATTGTGTCCCACAGAGATTCTCTGGTGTCAGCACACAGCAAAACTCAGCACAATAAAACCAGGTCTGCCTGGAAGGCTTCTGTTATAGAATATTTACTGTTGTGCTGATAAAACAAAGCTGTTAGCTCCAGAGGAAATAATTTTGCAGGAGAGAAAGGAGTGAAATTTCATTAAGTGATTGACCAAAAATAAACCATGAAGTAGGAGTGAAGGACAGCTCCCAATATTCATGGTGCCTACAGTAGAAAGAGGGACAGAATCTTGCATAATGCATGACTCTGCATTCTTCAGTACTGAACATAAACTGGAACATGAGGATTTAATGCACAGAAAGCTGGAGTCTCAGTAGGAATTATTGGAGTAGATGAAAACCCTTAATATTTAACAGTTTCTATTCTATTCATGTCCCTGGATTTGAAACAACTTATTTTCCTGCATTTATGTTAGATATAAAGAGGTTATGTTAAATATTGAAACAGGTTATCTAGAAAGGGAGGGAACATTTTCTCACTCCAGGATTCTGAAGAGTGAATTCAGCAGTTCACCTGCCTGAAGCAGTTTAGCAGCTCTTGCCTTGGCATGTGGAGCTGGAGCAGCTGAGCTGGCAGGTGTCCTCCCAGGTACAGCTTCAGAGCTCACAAGGAAAGCTCTGAAGGCTTGCAAGTGTGGAAAGTATTCTAGCTTAAGAGTCTGTACTCAGGATGACCATATGGAGAGAATATAGGGAGATATATTAATGGCATACCAGGAAAAAAAAGGCAAGCAGGTCTGAGGTTAAGCTTTCCCCTGAAGACCATAACAATCAATTGGGGTTTGTTAATTTCATTCTTTGTTGCATTTCATGTCAATAAGAAGTCTGATCTGTGTTGCTTACTCCTTTCCATCTTTTTGTTTGTTTGCTCTCAAGATTACTTAAAATAACATTCAAAAGGATTCTCTTAGTAGATTGCAGAGCAGTCTCGGGCAGTCAGTGTCCACCCCACCTCCACACACTGGTGCCCCCTGTGTCATGATCCCATTGTTATTAGGGTTCTTAGAGATGCCCCTGCCGGAATTGAGGTGCAAACAAGACCATTTGCCAGGGACAATAAAATGGGGTTTATTTGATAGTAAATAGGGGAGAGAGAGAGAGAGAGGAATAGGAAATAGGTGGGGGGGACAGAAAGAGAGAGACAGGGACAGAATAAGGAAAACATCAGCACTGCGTGGATCCCAACGATGCTCTGTTGATCCTCTCCAGCTGCTCTTCTCGGTGGTGAAGGTGCCCCCAAGGAGCAGAGAATGCCCGGGGTCAAGGTACCCTCAGGCCCGGGGGTGATGTCCAGGCACGGCCCCCGGGGGAGGGGGGCAGCCCCTTCCAAGGGCCCCTGGGTCTGTGGCATCACCTGCATCCCCAGGGCAAGGCCTGGCACTTTGGGGGGTCTTTGCTGGGTTGTGGCTCCCCCTCAGCTGCCTCTCCCATCACAGTCCCGGGGCTGTGGCCTGTGGGGCTGGGGGGTTCCACAGCTGGGCCGCTTTGGGCAATGGGAGGATGGGGGTTTGTTGCCTCTGAGCAGAGGTTCTGCCCCGCACCCAAAACCTCCTCCTCCTCCCGCCTCGGTTGTAAACCCGGCTTCTGTGAGCTGTGCCCTCCCCCAGCCCAAACCCAGCACAGGATGATCCTCAGCACAGCCTTTGGCCTTTTGGTGGATGCAAACCTTTCCCTCTGCCTGAGATGACTGAACAGTGGATTTCCCTTTATCTAATCAGCAGTTTGACTCTCAGCCCAAAGTCCCAGTCAGGTATCTTCAGGGAGGCTTCTTTGCTTGTAGCTTCTGGATACGGTTTTTGTTAAAAATGAGCAAAACTTTATATCAATGTTTGAGGCATGAACTGTTTCAGTCTCTGACACCCTGTCAGGACCACATTATGTGGTTTTAAGAGGATTTGTTGTGGGCTGCCTTTGATGTTTCCTTTTCTCTGGAGATGGGGAGTGCTGGTGGTGTAGGGTTCATTATCAGCTTCTCCTGGTAAAGACAAGGGAAATTCAGCCATTGGCATAACATACAGTGTTAAAGGACATTACAGTTTTGTGATTTTTGCTGCTTTGTATCCAGTAAGGGTTCTTTAAGAACTTGCCAATTTCAGATATGAAGATTGGACACCATGTCCAGACCACTGCTTTGCAGCTGGGCTTTCACAGGGCAGCAGAATAGATACACCATCATAATGTGTAAATTCTGGATTTAGAATGCAGGAGTGGAGATGGGCTTATCAGAAGAGGCTTAAACAAAATTCTTTAAAATTGTGGAATATATTTTTGAAAAAGTGTTCCCTGAAGGTCACCCTGGTGTCTTTGGTTTAACTGTAACAAAAACTGTGTGATTTTCTGTACTTACGCAATACGTTCATGGTATCCTCAACAGCAGTCTGAGATGTCATTTGTGGTAAATAGGACAATTCCAGGACATTTCTCTTTCTGTTGGCAGCTGACATCATTGTGAGGTCTTACCTCTGTCCAGGACAGAGCATTTTCACTCTGCTGTGGCTGTCACCTCCTGGCTCCATCACCTTTGGTCTGGAGTCTTGCTCTGCACAGGAGGAGTTTCCACGCAGGGAGGGAACACTCCTGCCCTGTGACAGTCCCCAGCCTTGGTCCCGAGGAATTCCTTGCGGTGCCTTTTGTGCAGCATTCCTTCGGGAATGTCCCTGGCTGGCGATGGCAGCGTCCGACAGCTTCGGGGCAGGGCAGGGTGAACCAACCCGAACCGTTCTGTTCTGCTCGGGCACAGCTGATGAAGAGTTTCTGCTCTGGGAAATGCAGAGTTATTGATCCCTGCTCCTCCCTCCCTTTCCTCTATTAGCACTCAATTTACAGGGCATTAGAAAGGATTATAATTCTGAATCCGTGCCATTATAGCGATTATAATTCATATATCCATCACCTACATTCCTGCCACAGAGTTTTATTGTAAAAGGAATAATCCAAAATGTAATGTCAGTCTGATTTGAAAGAAAATGCTTACTTTTCATGTCTTCCCACCTTTCTTGCATGAGCTATGCTCCATTAATAACTCAGCAGTAAGTAAAAGTATTTCAGCATCACAAACAGAATCGTGCAGCTTGTTTTTTCTGTTGAAACCTTCTTTTAGAAACCACAAAATGTAAACCCTCGGTGCATTACAAAGATACAGGGGAAAAAATACACGCTGTGCAAAAATCAACCTATTACAGTGACAGACATTGTAGGAACCATGCAGAGGTTAATTTAGGGAATGAAACCATTGGGAAATTTAACTAGCATTAACTATACTGAAAATATTAAAGTGTTATATTTTTATATATTATATATCATATTGCATATTTGAAAATTATCAAATTGCAGTGTTTGAGGTTCATCTTTGATCCTTCCACCAGCACACAGCTGCTTTCAGAGGTGTGTGAAGGAGGAGGCTGCAGCCTTTACTCCTGGGTGATTTTTTAGGATAATTACCAAATCTCCTCTTTGTGAGATGGCTGGAAATTTCCTACTAAATTAATTGCATATTTTCCAATTTGACAGATGTCCAAAATATCTTGGAATGTTATTGTGGAGTTAAGGGAAAACAAAATGTGCCTCATAAGAATAATTTTTGCCTTTTAAAAATCTGTTTCTGTGTCTTTTTACTTTAGAGAGAGACTACTTTGTCTCATAGGGTTTTAAAGTTAGTTTTGGTGCTTAAAATCTTGTGAGTCTTTAATTTGAATATGTTATTGAAAAGGGAAAGGATCCCATTTTTTCAGCCATTCTGGGGTACTCTGAGGATGGAAGGAAAAGTATTTTATAAATAAGGGGATTGGATCTGTAGGATGTTTCTCTGACAAAGGTGGCACTGAACTTGGAGGTATTTAATGAAAAAAAAAAAGAGATCATTTAGGAGTAAACCTTCATTTTTCTCCCCACAATCTAGAACAATTTGAGAAATTTTCCATCTCACTGCTATAATTGACACATACAGAGTGTGTGCCCTGCACATCAATAAACACAGCTGCTCAAGGGGCTGAGAACTACACCCTGGTCAAAATAATCTCTTCAAACATTTGATAAGAGAGGCAAAAGGGCCTTTCATGGCCTAAGCAGCATTTCTGCTGGTGAGCAAGGCTCTGCATTGGCTGCAGAGCTGAGCTGCTGTGTGTGCAGCAGGGCCAGCTGTGCTCACACAGACTGAGCCCTGCAAGGGCTTGGAAATGAGCAGCTCTGCTGGGCACAGCCTTGGCTGGGCCTCCAAGGGAGGGATAAATTAACAGCAGGACCATCTACTAATTACAGAGGGTGTTTGAGCATTGTATTTATTATGGGAAAGGTCTGTGGTTCTGAGTGTGGTTTGGTGTGTTGGGATCTGTTTTCCCTGGGTATTTCCACACCAGAGTTTTCCAGGCTACAAAGGACAGAGGCCACTGAAGCTCTGATGGAACATTTTGTTTCCAAGCTGTTTAGTGTGGGTTCCCAACCCAGGCTTGTATTGCACCACACAAAATGAAGATCTCTGCCCCATGTTTTGTTCCATCCTCTGAATCACCACTGAACACATTTCCCATTGCCTTCTGCTCTCTCACTGAGCCCTACCACTGCTTTAAGCTACAGCTGCATTTTAAAGTGTTTAAAGCTGTTGCTGGCTGCCTAAAAGCTTCTGAAAATTGTATTTCCTTCCTTAAATTTGTGTTTCCTAGGGAAGTTTCTCTTTTCCCTTTCCATTTCTAGCGGGTGAGAAGTGCTTTTCTGTGACTGTCTGGAGAACAAGTAATTTGCTTTCAGGAAAGAAGGGCTGTGCACTGGAAGCTGGGGGCTTTTTGTCTAATTCGAGTACACAGCTCAGTACTATCCGCTGTTATTTAGGGATGTCTTTTGTCCTTTTTTCATGTGGAGAGCTCTTCACAAATTACAGTGGAATTTCATACAAATGGTTGTTGAATTAAGATCCAAAGAGGAGGCAGGAGATGCCTTTTGAAGTGGTGCTCAAATGCAGTGTAATTATATTGGTGCCTTTAGCTCCAGATTTTTAAGATGCTCCAGCATTTAATGTGTTCCCCCAGTCCTGCTTTGGTCCAAGGTTTAATGTTGTTGGCTAATGAATCTCATGTGAATCTTTTTTTAGCAATATTTATTCAGCTGCTCTGTTATTAAGAGCAAATGTCTAGTAGTGGTTATTAAAATTCATCTTTCTTGCTTTTCTGCTAATTGATAATACTAATGATGTACATCTCTGCATAATACAAAAATCTCATATTGCTTGCATCATTTGGTTTCATAAATTATTCCACATTATACATCATTTAATATTATTCCTGCTTTCTTCAAAATTATTATAATTTCCTTATATTCAATTTACAGCTGTGGAACAACTATTTTCATTTGGCAGTGGCTTTTATTACCCAAGATTCACTACAGCTGGAAAACTTTTCCCATGCAAAATACAACAAAATCCAGAACAAGTAAGCAAAACATACACTTAAGTTTTTATCTTTAATTTTATAGCAAAATGATAAAAAAGGTAATGATAAAAATACCTTTTCTATTCTTTCCTCTTAGATATGGAGATATGAGACGTTTAATTGGCTTTGCTATCCGTGACATGTGGTACAAACTTGGTGAGTAGCAAACTGAGCTGTCAACTGCAACTCAATCTGTCACACGCTTGTTTCATTGCAAAATATCTGACATGAAGTGCTTTTGTAAATATTTCTGCTATTTGAACTTAAAATATGCTTTCACTCCTGTGATTAAGCTTGGGGCTGACATGAGATACAGTTGGACTACTGCCAGGTTTTTATTTAAAAAAGAGCTCACAGCCTTCTTTCAGATTCCAAAGATGACTGAAATCAGATTTCAGGAACCTTATCTTGCTGGGTTGAGACTGGATGAATTTTCCCTGAGAAAGTTACTGCTCAGCCTGAACCTCTGGTTCCGCAAATTAGGAGACTCAGATTTGCAATCTGTTTGGATTAAAATTCCAAAAAGGTTTTTTACATTTATCATCCAGCCAGGTTCTGCTACTCCTCCTTCAAGAGTTTCTCATTAGCTCCTTTGGGAACATTTCTCATCCACTGAGCTTTGCTAGAACATTCATTTTCTCTTGGGAAATCTTTGTGTGGCGTTTGTGTTGAAAACTCACACGGCCCACATTGGAGGGGAACATCAGACTCAGAACACTCCTTAGCTGTGGAACAAGTCTCACATTTGTTAATGAGAATGTTTTTATTTCCCTACAAGCTTCAGGCAGCACTGATGCTCTGACACAGGTCCTGGTTNTGGTGATGGTGTGGTGGATCCCACACACACAGCTGGGACAGGGAAGGATGGAAAAAAAGAAGTTTTACTTTCACAAATGCCCTTGAGCAGTCGATCTCGGTGTCCTGGCGAGGCTCTCGGGAAAGGAAGGCAGCAGGCTGGGCCAGCAGGGTGTTGCAGCAGGCAGGGGGTGCAGAGGCTGTAGCGCCGTGAAACCCGGAGCAGCTCCGGAGCAGCGGCGGGGACGGGGCAGCGGCAGCCCTGCCTCCAGCAGAGCAGGGAGAGGCAAACTCAGGGATCCCGGGCACCCACACAGGTGGTGACAGGTCCTGGTTCCGGACAGAGACTCCTTCCACAGCAGAAGAAACAGCTCTCCCCTCGAGGTCCAGCAGCAGCTCCCCAAAACTTTCTCCCTGACAGCCCAGAGCAAGACTGCCAGTCCCCTCCTCCAGCCAAGCCTTTTGCCAACCCAAACCTCGAGGTATCCCCCACCCTGCTGAGAGAGGACTCTCCCAGCTGCATAATACCTGTTCCCCTCAGCTCAATCACTTCTTTTGTTCCCCTGAAGTACCCAGCCATTTTGGTCCCTTAGCAACTGATGGGCAAAAAATTCCGAAGGTAAAGAGAAACAAAAAAAGGGGGGAACACCCAAACCCCAACACTTGGGTATGCTGCTGCTCTGCTCCGTGCCTGGCACCTGTCCAAGCCTCCTGCAGGTTTGGGAGTTTGTGGGCAGCTGATGTTTAGCAGCTGGGCTGTGTGGATGGTGTTTCTGTTACTGCTCCTGATCTTGATGCATTGGTTGGTTTGATTTATTGTCACAATGTCTAATTTTATTCAAAAAGCCAGTAACGGTTTTCTCCTTCAAAGAAAGGTTACACCACGTGACATTTCCGTGTGGTCCTCTCCTGCTGACAGATTTTGGGGGGGTTCTTAAGTTAGTTTATTACTTTCTACTCTAAATATTTATAAGGAGATGTCAAAAGCTGACAAAATGGATTTTTCATGGAAAATATCAACTGCTCTGTCATTCCTGCTTATTCCTGGCACTGAATTCCCTTAGAAGGAGACAGGGTATTCACCTGCCCCCAGCTTTTGAGAAGGAACAGAGAGGAGTGGCTGAGTCGTAAGACGACCAACACAGCTTTAAACACTGCTTTAAGTGATTGCAGCTCCTAGTTGTTTTCCTAAAAATACTTCACTTTTCTCCTCAAATATTCAATTTTTGGTTTTGTTTCAGGCCAGAATAAAATTTGTTTTATTCCTGGGATGGTTGGGCCCATCTTGGAAATGACTCTTATTCCAGAAGTGGAACTACGAAAAGCCACGATCCCAATTTTCTTTGACATGATGCTGTGTGAATATCAGAGGACAGGAGAATTCAAAAAGGTAACTACAAATGCTCTGTGTGAAAATGCATTTAAATGTCATGTGCTCAGTATTTCTGGTAAATGTTTGTCAAGTGAGCTTTTCTTTTTATATGAAGTGAAATCCCAAATATTAAGAACCAAGGAAACTGCTTTTGTGGAACAAGTGTAGGATCTCCAGAGTGACTGAATTGGACTTATGCAAAACTTGTTGCAATGACAGCAACAAATAAATGGAATAGCAAAGAGGGGCCCAGGGAGACTGCAGGATCTTAATCCAAATTTTCAGGATTTTACTGGAAAAGGTTCTGAGCAGCAAGGCTTAGATTGAAGTCAGCCCTTCATTAAGCGCAAGGTAAAATTAAATGACCTCTAGGGATCCTCTGTAATCTAAATATTTCCTTATCCCCCTTCCTTGTGACATAGATATGGGTAAGACAAAACATTCAAATTTTACTACAGAGTATCTATACTTACAAATAGCAGAGAATAGTTAATTTTATATCATCAGATTTATCAGGAAACTGAAAATTTCTAAATGTTTACTGTGAGAAAAAATAACCACTGCGAAGAACTGAAATTTCAGGAGTGTTTTCTGCAGTTATTTTGAAAAGGAAAAAGAATTTTTAAGTCACAACTATGAAATATTTTTGATTGATGGAATAGAAATAGGGATGGTGGGACAGGGCACTAGGGACTGTAATCTCAATTTCCTGCCACTGCTTCCTGTGTTTGCCTGGGCAATGGAGTGTCCATCCCTGTGTGACATCTCCATTCTCCTGGAGCTCTTTGGGCTCAGGCTCAGCTTGTTCTGTGTTTGCTCACTTGCTCCCACAGTAAATTATGAACTGGTTATTTGTGGTTACACAAATAATTAATTCAGAGCAGTCTGCATAAGGGAAAATGACAAACAAAAAGACATCATTTTAGACACATGTAAACATAAATATCTCATATACCCAGCTACGTTTAATACTTCAAATTTTTTGGAGCATTTCTGTGTCAATGAATTGTGGAACAAACGAGCAGATGGAATTTCCATTTTGGTCTGTATTCCACAGAGCAAAGCTTTTGGTTCAAGACCAAGATTAAAAACCACTTTGTTTCTGTGCATCTGTTCCCTCTGTGTCCTGATAGTCCTATATTTCCCTTCTTAAAAATGTTTTCCTGCTCGTGGCTTATACCTCATCTCTTGGGAGACACACACAGATCTGTGCAGACCAGAAACCCTGAAAACTCATCAGTCACCCTGCCTGATTAACAGGAGCAGCAGCCTGGGAGCCCAGGAGAGGCCAGGCACTCCAGTGCCCACTGGATCACTTCTCCTGCCATAAAAATAAGTTTCAAGTGGTATTTTACAGTGCCAAGGAACAAGGACAGCGGGTTTATTACAGCTTAAGGAAAAGAGGGAGTTCTCATCAGATGGTGCAAAAACTATTTCATAATTGAGCAGCTGAGTCTCATTGGACTCTAATGTTCTGCTTTAGGAATTGTGATCATTTTCTCATCAAGAATCATGGGGTTTATCCCCTCCTTTCCTATGGATGAGGCAAGATATAAAAACTTGTCTCTGTAAGTTTAGCCATCCTGGTAAGTTTTTAAAATACATATTTTGAAGGATAGACACATTAAGTTTTATGTTTTAAAATCGTTATCATCTTAATTTAAAGGAGCAAATAAATAATATAAATGAATAATTATTGGATGCACAAACACATAAACTCCAGTTTTTGGTAGTGGACAATTTTTGTATGCAAATTGGCATTTAGTAGTATAAAGGATGGTTTTTTTAAGGTTCAGTATAAAATTTTGAGAATGACAACATGTTACTTCAAGAGTGCCTGGGGCACTCAGGAGCCCAGAATGACATTCATTTAAAACATAATTTTGTGAAACTCTAAAAATAAATAATTTATTTCTAATCTAATCTTCCCTAATGAGAGAGGAGGGGAAAAAAGCACAAACATCTTTACGAGCTGAGCCTGTACCAGCACAGGAATCAGAGCCTGTCTGGTACCTCCCACACCACTTAATAACCTTTCCCAAAAATCCTGTCTCTGTTAACATCCCTGGTGCTGTGCTGGGACAGGGCTCCATTCTGGGGCACAGGGGGTGTGCAGGGGCTGGGCACTGTGTCCTGCTTTATGCACACAACTGACAGGCTGTAAGGGGATAAAGTCATTTAAATTTATCAAGCAGGGATTTTATTTTATTTAGCCATTTCTAGGAAATTGTCTAATCCCAGAGAAAATAAAATTCCACCTGTGGCTGTCTCGAGGATGACTTACTCTACATCCATATTTAATGGCTTGGGATCTGTATGGAGGTGTAGGACACATTAAAACATTTTCTTGCAATCCTTTCTCCTACTTTGCACATGTAATTTCCATTCAGCCAGAGCAGTGTTACATAAGCTCATACTTTTAACTCTAATTGAAGATGTAGAGAGGGAGCCATTAATATCCACTAATTTTAGCTCTCAGGGTTCTGTCTATCATGAGCTCAGAGAGCTGGGAATCTTGGAAAGCCAATTTCTTCATCTCTCAGTAACTGTGGATAGACTCAGTCCTGTAAATGTGTCCCTTTTTCCTTCAGACTTCCCTAATGAGAGAGGACTTATGTGAGACAAGCTCATTGCTCACGTGTTGGACACAGGGTTAAAAAAATCCCATCCTGCAAATGCTGATAACCCACCTTTCCTTTTCTTGAAAGATCAGGTTGTGCATTTTATTAAGACATCCCAAAAGAAGACACATCATCAAGCCACCTTGTGCTGCTTGTTCTAACTGTGATCTGAGGCCAGGAGTTAGAAAATGTTTGCTTAAAAAAACAGACAAACAAGGAAAATTAGCTCCTTGCAGGGTAAATGAAAATATCATTTAAATAAACATGGATTTGAGTTATGTTGCGGATTTAACTTGGCTTAGGAAAGATTAATTCATCTGTGTTTATATTTTTGTTCAACTAAATCATTCTGTTTGTGTTTGGTATTTTCAGTTTAGTATCTCTCATGGGTTCTGCCAATTGCTGGAGCCATCTGGGGGAGTTTTCTGTGTCTTGTTTTCTTTGCTGCCTGCTGTGGGACCGTGTCAGAAAGCAGTGCTGGCTGCTGCTGAGTGCTTGGGGTTCCACACTCATTGTTAGAGGACAGGCACTGATTCTCAGTGAGCCCCTGGCAGTGCCCTGCTGTCCTGAGCTCTCACAGGGGCCTGAGTGAGAGACTGAGGTGTCCTCAGCAAGCTCCTCTGGCACAGGACATTTATCTGCTGTCAAGAGCCACCTTTCTTCTTCTCAGTTCTCAAATCTTGTTATATGTAAGGGTTTCAGAAGGATGGCAGCTCAGCAGCAGAGCCTGAGTTTGTACAGCTTGATGCTTCAGACAGATCCATGTGGGAAACATGTTTTGTGTTTTGGTATCAAGGTGTGCTCAGAGCTGGGGAAATTCCTTGGATCCATTAGAGAAGCAGGTGGGTTTAAAGGTGAATTGGTGCCAGTGACAATTAGGTACACTCTGTTTAAGTGAGAGGAGAAAGACACTTTCCAGAGCTTAATTTTGTTGCACAGAAACATTAAAACTTTATTCTATATTTCTGCCAACTTTTTTATTTGGTCCAAGCAACTGATTTTTTCTCTTCTTGCAGCTTGTTGAGAAACTGCAGGAAAGATGCTTAGGAAGAGTTTTTTTGTTCAGATCCAGCAATGTGAAATTATTGCCTCTTTGAGAAGTAATCAATTCTCCACCTGCTGAATAAGTACTAGAAAGGATTTAAGAGGTGGATGATTTTTAACTGGTGCTTGACCTGCACTATATTCACAGATTTTTCTTACTGTAGTAAGTCCACAGAAAATGGCTGGTTTTGATGTTTTTGCTCAATATTTCCTTGTTCTGAAACTGCCATGCACCTGTGTTACCCCCATTAAATACTAACACACATCCTGCTTGCACATAAAAATTAACTCAGAACCCTTTAAACTTCTATTTCAGCCTGGCTGAGACATCAATTTTGGTTTGGGCTTTTTTTGATGTTAAGCTATTTTTCAATGATAGCTCTTTATTCTCTAACATTAGTGTAGTGGGTACTGTTCATCAGGCAGTCTTTTATTTGTATTCCAATTACAGAGAAAGAACTGATATTAGAGCAGCAAAATCTGCAAGTAATGAAGTGATGGAGAGGGCTCCTTCCTCCCTGCCCCTCTCCAGAGGAGTGTGTACCTGCACTGCCACTGCTCTGAGCCCAGGTTTTGCTCTTGGTGTGAGCAGAGGAGAAGTTTGGCTGCTCAAGAAGCTGTTCCAGAGCTCCTTGAAAGAAGCAGCAGCCGTTTCAGTTTCTGCCTCAAGAGTGGTTTCCAGGGTCAGGGCAGCCAACAGGTCTGGGTTGGACACTGGAGGAAAGAGAGGAAAGTTTGGCCTTTTTTCTTGAAAGATGTTGGGTCATTTTTCTGGCTGGAGAGTTTGAATCATGACCTACTTGAAGGAAGTACATCTAGTAACATATTTTCATTTAGAATTTCATGTTCTTTAAAAATGAAGATATTCTAAAAACACATCTGAGGAGGTGTGTGGCCTGCTTGGTGCTCTAAGAGGAAGGACTGTTTTCCTCTGTGGAACCCTGGCTTAGCTCCTTCAGTTCAGAGCTGAATATTTTGATGATGATATATTTAACTAAGGTAAAATATTTTGCACTGCAGTTATCTGAAAGTACCATATCTGAAATACTACACTCATTCTTTTTACCATGAAAGGCTTCCTGTTCTCTGATGGGATGATCTGAATCCCAGCCTGCCAAAGCTCTCAATTACACAGAAACACTCCAGGGAAAAACAGAATTATTCATGTACTGACAATTGTGTAAAATTTTGTATCAAAGAAGAAGGTGAAAACTTGCTGCATTAGCTCAGTAATGAGTTCTGTCATTTTTACAGTGGTTTCAATAATTACATCTATGTAAAACAACCGAGCTTTGTTTCCATGTAGGTCTCCACTAATGCTCTCTGTGCCTCTCAGTGTGTTAATGACTTGTCAAGAACCCTGAGGTAGATCTTTCCTCCTGAGCAGGGTGCAGGTGTCAGCATGAGGACAAAGGCTGTCTGTAGCTGCACACAGGCTCTGGGCTTGTGTCTCACATGCACAGTGCAGGGGAAGCTTTTTGAAAATCCCAGTCCAGGCTTTCAGCCATGCTAAAAGATCAGACCAGAATATGCCCAAGAATTTAACCCTTGGGAATGTGTGATATAATTATACAAAAGTACATTTTTGATGCCATGTTGAAGTGTGTTGACCTTTGGATAGCTGCTCAGTGGTTTGATTTTTCTTTCTTTCTTAGTTCGAAAATGAAATCATTTTGAAGTTGGATCATGAGGTGGAAGGAGGACGAGGGGATGAACACTACATGCAGTTGTTTGAGTCCATGTAAGTAGAACGTGTAAATAAATAGAATAAATGCCTTCAGGATGTGTTTCTATCTTACTGTTCCCCGTTCTTAGTTTGGTAACCTCACCTAAAATAGAATCTTAGCAACTTTGTTCATGAAGGGACTGGAAATAGCGTAATGCTTCACTACACCTGGTTCAAATTGCAGTTCTGCTCATTGAAATTATTTTCCTGGTTGCTTTTCATTGTTTTGTGCTTCAGCTAAATTATGAAGTTATACCAAACCTGCATTTTCACATGTCAGATTGGACTCCAAGAGATTATTGCCTGAATTTAAATAAGGCTTTGTGATGTCATGTGCATGTTTTACTTCCTCAAAGCCTGCTACCCTGTATGGGTTGTATTTCTGGGTATGGGTAGCTGTCTTTGCAAAGTCCAGTCTCTCATCAGATGAACCATTAAAGCTTTTGGTACATACACAGGGGACATAAAGAATCATTTATTGTTTCTTTTCAGAGTGGCTTTTATCAAATTTGAATGTTGCTGTCTAGTTTCCTTCAGGATTTCCCTTAGGGTAAACAACTCCAGTATTGCAGTTTATCATATGGAATGTTTTCTGGACATTCCCACAATGTCTCCACCTATTTTGAAATACGACATTGCCTTAGAGCTGGAGAGAGGGTTCAAACTGAGACTTTATCTATGCAAAAAGCAAAGCTTCCCTCAGATCTTGTGTATGAGACCCTTTGAAGTTCACTCTTTCTGAGCTGTGTAACATTATTTGCTTGCCTTGTTTGCACTTTGCTCTTTCATTCCAGTGCTTTTCTTGGAAAGTGGCACTATCCAGTTAAACCCCATCTTTCAGCAGTGCAGTCAAGGAGTGTCATCAAACACAGCAGAGAGCTTTTGATCTCCTGCCTTCCCAAGCCCCCTTCTTGCTCTGACACATCTGTTTTTTCCCCTTGCTATTGTCCCACTTTCTAGAAGGCCTCAAGTTCAAAGCTTCCACATTTCTAAAGATGACAATTCATCTTATCTCCAGATAATATTTTTTCTTCCATCCTTGAAGCTGTTGAATGATTCTTGTGGATGGAGAATTGGAGAGGAGGCTGATGACCTGCCTGGGGTATGACCTGTTCTCTCAGTTGGTTTGGTTTAAGTCTTCCTATCTTTACACCTTTCAAAGCAGGGATTTCAAGCCTCTGTCCCCAACTCCTTGTTCCAGCTAGAAGGAGACCCCGTTAAACTGGGCTCCATATTTATTCATTTGGTGGTATTTTCACTGGCTGATCTCCTGTAACTGTCTGCACTCCTGCACAGTTCCAGGTGTCACCCAAAGGCAGGTATTTAGCAGCACTCAGTGACTGCTGTGTTGCTGCTCACCTCTGCAACCAACATTTGCCCATGCTGGTAGTTGCTGGGAACTTCTCCATGCCCGTAGTAATCAACTAAACAGGTTCAGCAGAAGTTTATTTAAGCACTGCCTTGCATTTTTCCCTAGACCTAAATGTTAGTGTGGCCCATGATGGGGTTGTGACCCATCCCAGACAGCACCCAGGGGAAGCTGGGGTGATGTGGGACAGGTGAGAGATGGTTCCCAAAACCAGAGTAGACAAGGCTGCCCTGCCTGGGGAAATGCAGGAGAATCAGTCCAGCTCCATGAGCACAAGGTGTGCCATGCCACTTCTCCTAAGGCTCAGAAAATGAGTTCTGGCATGGTTTAGTTACTAATACAGGCACAAGAGGAAAAGGCACTTGGCAGCTTTCCAGTTCCCTATCACTGCAGTGGCCCATGCTATGCAGTTGTTTTTCTCAAGCTTTATAGCAAATATTTTTTTATTTAAAATTTTCTAATTTTTTCAAGCTCTGTTTAAAAATTCAAAGGTTTCTTGTTCCCTCCTGAGGGTAAAAAAATCTTCTGAAGTTTTGTGGTCCTTTTTATTGGGATTATTGTGTAAAGCTGAGCAATACAACCTTTTGAATCTTCCCTCAGGAGACAGGAATTCCTCTCTCCTGTTCTTTTTGTAGTTCTTTATGTGGACTCTGGTTCACCTTTCTTTAGTGACTGGAGTTATGTACTTCGTGCTGGGTGAGACCCAGCAATAGCTTGTGGTTTATGTCAATGTTTTTCTGCTTGTATTGGGAAGAAATGTGATGTCTTGGTGCCTCGTGTTCATTGTGCAGTCAGGGAACGCTCAGAGCTCTGCCTTGCTTGCTGTTACTCCAAAGAGAATCTATGGCAAAAATCCATAATTCTCATTTCAATGGTGCCTGTACTTTCCTTCATTAGTGTCTCACACTGTTTCTGATACTGGTATATGTAAAATAACACCATTTTTCCTGTATAATAGTCCAGTATCCTGTGTGGTTCTGAGGCTTTCTTGCTCTCTCTCCCACAAACGTCATTTAATGTGCTTTTCTGTCAGTTCTCAGCTCTTCAGTCCATGGAGTGTTTCCATTCCATTTGCAGTGTATTTTATAAGCCATGTGTCAGTTATTGATTTAATCATAATAATATTTTTTATTTAATCGTTTAATATTTCAGTTTCAGACCAGTCAGACCAGAGCAATTGGAGTAGTCTGGTTTTATCTGCTGGCCTCTGTTCCCCCTACCTCACACATATAAATGTTCTTTCAGACATCCACGTACACATTCCCTCTGTCTCAGCACAGTAACTCCACTGGAGCTGCACAATCCAAGAAATAAACTTTACATGCTGCTTTTACTTTGCTTGAGTTGGAACTTTATCTCTGGGTATTCTGCAGAGGTTCTGTTCTAGGCCAGAGCTTTGAGGATTTCTTTGCAATTGAAGTCAATATGAATATGTATTTTCTGAAGAAGGTTCAAACAATCATAAGGAGTAAAAAAAAGCTTATTTTTGCTATTAATTAAAACAGTATACTTTGTGATTAAATTTTTTAAAAATACTGTGACTAAAGATTAATAATAAATTATTTTTTTACCTGAGTGTCTGGAAAACTATGGTGTAGAACTCAGTTGATAACTGAGCACAATAAGGTCAGAACCTTCCCAGCTGCCAAGACAAAGCAGGGCTGCCTTGGGGAAAATTAACTGCATCTCTGCCTAACCCAGTGCTGGTACCTGTAATTATATATGTGAAAATATATGTATGTATGTGTGTGTGTGTATATATATGTAAAATGCAGTTTGTCAGAGAGGATCCCAATGGAAAACCAGAGGAAACAAAAGAAAAGCAAAGAAAGAAATAATTTCTCTTAAGCAAAGAAACTGATCCTTAATGAGATGTAGGTAATCATTTAATGATGTTTAAAAGGGTAAGCTTTGAATACAAAGCTCTGACAGTAAAGTGAAATCTCTACTCCTAAATCATTTCAGCACTTTTTATGCTAATGTTTTGTTAATGGAAATTGAATCTGATGATGGAAAACAAAAAAAAATTCCCTTTCCTGTACTTTTATCACAAGAGATCAAGCTGTTCGTTTCAATCTGCAGAAAGCTGGTTGTCTGATTTTGCTTATTTCTCAAAGTAAAATTACTCTGGTGATGTCTATTTTGAGATAAAAAAAAAATTTAATGTTTGTTCATTTGAACTTTCTACTCACATGTAACAGTACAAAGAGAAGGAAAGCATTTTTATCCTATAGAAAGGAAGGTGCAGTATTTATTGCAGAAGTGTGGCATTTCAGAGACTTGAGTTTGTGATAGCACAGATGCAGATTGCTCTGTCCTAAAGTTGTGGGTACACCCTTGAATTCAAAGTCATTTTCAGACGAGAAAAAAATAAATGATTCTTTTACTTTTTTCCTCTTTGATGTGCATGCCATCTGTCTTCTGGATATCTAAATTACCAACTCACAGAGGGAATTCCCAGTGCATCCTGCAGTTGGTTTAGGCCTAATTCAGTATTTGCCATCAGAATTGTACCAACATTTCCCTGTTTGCAGCCTTACAGAGTGTGCTGAGCAGCACCCTGGCATTTCCAGCCTGGTGAGGAGCTTTGTGAGCCTGGTGAAAGGGCTGCTGGAGAGGCTGCTGGATTATCGCGCCGTGATGAGCGACGACAGCAAGGACAACCGCATGAGCTGCACTGTCAACCTGCTGGTACGTCCCCTCCTGCATTCTGGGTGAGGGGGGCAGAGCACTGCAATCCATTTATTAAACAGGAAGGTAAATCCTCCCAGGGGCAGGAGTGGGTGACAACGTTCTGTAGTGATTTATACTCCGAGGAAAGAGATTTTTATATCTCTTTGCATGGATATAGGCGTAAGTCCGAAAGCAACGTTCACCCATTTGTTTTGTTTTGTTTGTATGGTTTATCCACCTTGATTCTGTGGATAAATAAGGAAGTTTGCTGCTTATATGCCTGTACCTATTGATAGGCTTAATGGGACAGTGGGTTCTTGACAGAGTCAACTGTGATGAGGCACTGACCCACTTGTTGCTTCAGCATCTCAACAGTTACAGTTTCCGAATGTGGGCAGGAAACATGCAAGGCACACTTGCAGTTGGGTGCCAAGAGGTTTGAGGTTCTGTTCTGGTCCTGGACCACTCTGTCTTCTTTCCTATCCCTGTTTTGTAATGAGGATATGGCATACAGAGCTTCCTCCTCCATGAAATTCCTCAGAGCTGAGGAGGAACTTCTGCCACCTTTGGAGTATTGCACTCACACACTCTTTGTTCCTCAACAGTCACTGTGCAATGTGGTGTCAATTTCTGCAGCTCTTCAAGAGACAATTCTTATCATACATTTTGCACAGCCTTAGCAACTTGCATACCTGCAAACATGTTACAGTGACAAAAGATGAGCTTTATTCCTGGAACTGGCCCCTTTAGAGGTATTGCACAACAGTGCTACATAACTACAGTGCTATACATCTCCTTCAACACATACCAGCTTCCACCAAGTGTAGCTGAAGCATGTGATTTATTCTGTTAATGCATTTGGATAACCATATTTTCCTCTTCTCCAATAGAAAAACCTTCAGTAATTATCTCATTATGAGCTAGGAGAAGTACATGTATATATAAAACAGTACATATAACTGATAAAAATACTAATTGAAGAAGTAGTTCCAGATTTAAACTTCAGATAGTCTGTAAATAATCTGTTTCTCATGCTGTCTATGCTTTCTAACTAGCAAGAAAACAAAAACTTCAGTTTATGTGTATATATACATATATATATAGCATTTTATTAAAGGACATTAGGAGGTAACTTTAAATATTTGTGTCCCTAGAATTTCTACAAGGACATTAACCGTGAAGAGATGTACATCAGGTATGGCAACCATTCTATTGGATCTCTTTTGGAGAGGGCTGTAATATTGTCTTGTGAGTTCTGCTTTTATTGTTGTACTTGGATTTCTGTATTTAATGTTACTTTACCATCCCAAATGACTCTGTGGCAGCCCTGGTATCATCTGCACTCTCACCCTGTTGTTAGCTTAGCCTTCAGCAGTTGGGAATCTATGCTGTGTCTTCAGCAGCAGCATTTCTCCCACAAGAATTGACTTCAATTGATCAAATCACTCAACGTTCATTGTCTATTGTTTAAAATTAAGAAAGTGCAGATAGATTTGAGATTTGAGGGAGGGTGTATCATGCATTTAGGATGACAGAGAAAACATTCTAGTTCTGTAGAATGGCCTGGTCTGTTGAGTCTCCTCCAATATGCAACACTCCATGGGCAGGGTTACAACTGAGGCATTTTCTGTGAGAGCTGCTGCTACACTGGCAAATTCCTGCAGATGTGGCATGGCCTCTTGCTGTCTCCAGTGGCAAATCCATACAGATGTGACATGGCCTCCTGCTGTCTCCAGTGGCAAACCCCCACAGATGTGACATGGCCTCCTGCTGTCTCTGAGGGTTTTGCATCCGGGCTGCAGCAGATCTTGCTGCTTCAAAGTCTGCCTGTCTCCTGCCTGCCCTCTCCTGCAAAATCTGCAGAACAAAGCCCAGTGATGCCTTGTCAGTTTG
>VZTR01015049.1:875323-903959 GCA_013400775.1 Chaetops frenatus | reverse complement strand
ATATTCACACTTTCCTATCATATTCTTTTCAGGCTGCATACACTGTCTGATGCCTGAGAGAGGAAGAAATGTGGAAATTGTTACTTTCACACAATCCAATGTGTAGCACAGGCCTGGAGAGCAACAATGCCAGCTGTAAGTGCTTCTGTGTACATGGGCAAGTGACCCTGCATGGTGATGGAGAAGGCCTTGGAGAGATGCAAAGGTTCTCCTGCGAGCCGTGAGGAGGATGAAGACAAGATTTTACTTCTGCACAATCTCTAGCTCCTCCAGCAGCTTTCCTGATTTTCTCCAGGTTTCCTAAAAGCTGTAAAAAGCAGGGAAATCAGAAGGAAGATAAAATATCCAGGCACTGTGCGCCCACAGATCAGAGAAGCAAATATTGTGACTAATTATTTCTTTCAGTGCTTCAGTGTTGCAAAATCTTACTCTGGTTTCTGCAAACTAAGGAATTTGTCTGACAGTGTCAGGACAGCCATCACAGGCAGAGCAGTGGGGATTTTCCACAAGGCCTGCTATCCCAGCCTGTTCTGTTTCAGACAGTAAACTGCAGTTTACTGGCAGTCAGACTGTACAATTTACTCAGCAATGGGAATTCACTCACAGCATATCACAGCCCCCTGCAGCCAGACAAATATCACCATTGAATTAGCAGTTGAAATAAATAAGATTCTGTAAAAGAAAACTTTAAGCATCAGAAAAAATCAATGGCAGGTTATACCTGCCTGTAGAAACACTACCACAAAAGATATTAATGAACAGCTTTGAGCAACTTCTGATGTCAAGATGCTGTCATATCTCGCTGCACATAATTCCATCAGTAGCAGACATGACAATGGAAGAAGTGCAGGACTAAGAAATGATACACAGAGAAGAGCTGAAGAACTTTCAGATGTACACTGTGGAGGATCTCAAGAACTATTACCTCAGAAGAAAATGCAGTTCTCTAGAGAATTTTGCAACAAGGTTGTGAATGGGCATTTAATTCACTTAAGTCCTTACTACTGCAAACACCACTACAAGAGAGATGTGGAAATTCAGTCACAAGACATAAAAGCCCATGAAGGGCTGATGATAGATATGAGAAGGCACTTAAAACATTAAATTTGCAAGAGGAAGAATTCTCATTTTCGGATTCTCAGAATCATAAAAGCTCTCCTTGACACCCATGTCAAACTGCCTCCACTATAGAGGAAAGATTTTGGGCACTGCTGAGGTGTGAAAAGACAGCCTTCCCAGAAATATCCCTGGCTTCCAAGAAAGTTAAAAATTAAATAGTAAAAATAAGAGTTGGCACTAATAGTTGCTAAGGTACACAAACCTCACAAATTTTATTATCTGAAGTGCACATGAGGAGCAATGCAATAGGATACAAGGTTTCCACAACTGGAAGACAAACTGCTTTTAGAGAAGGATGTAGAGAAGTATTCAGTGTATTACAACTATTTTGAGAGCAAAGGTTGAATGGTGCACTGTCTTGGCTGTGGTTGCCACTCTCTCTCAGGCTGAATACCAAGCAAATGGAGTGTGAAATATTTCAATTAGGGGCAGCTACCAGTAAAATTACTAAATGTTTTGGAAAAAAAACCACTAGTGTTTTTACAATGATTGTGCTCTAAAAGCTGATCGATTCTTGCATTATTTGAGATACATAGGCTGTTTTTACATTTGTGTCTTTTAATCTGAGGTTATGAAGAATATGTATCACAGTGATTGGCATTCCAGGTTCCTAGTGAAGCCATTGAGATTTTGTCACCAAGGCTTCCTTGACTGGGGCCATGTCAAACAATTCTGGGACTGATAGAGAGGCAATCAGAAGTTACAGGGCAAGTAACAGCTCTGACAAGTGATTGTAGAATACACCTTATTGTACTTGGCTGTGGGAAAATGGCCTAAACCTTACTGTTAATTCTGAATAACCCTTAGCAGCACATGCTTCTCCACAGTATATTGTTATATTGTCAAAATGCTTAGAAGAAAGTGGAGTTTCTTTCAGTGCATGACTGAATTGCTCCATGTCTCTACCATGCCCAAGGAATAGAGTTGAGAGACAATGGTCACCATGTAGAGCACAAACACCAGCCTGCTCTCTCCCTTCTGTTCATGTAATGTTTAACTCTCTTTCTCAATACGTTGCTGATTTTTCCTCTGAAGTCAAGATCAAAATAATACTCCTTCTATGTTTTTTGCGAATGATCTCAGGCATAAAAATTGTACATCAACAAGCAATAAAAAGGAAAACTTCTCTTAGCAGGAAGAAGAACAGATGTAAAGAAGGATAAGTAAAAATTCGAACAAAAGCCAAAAGGACCGTTTTAAGATTCTTCTATTTTTCCCTGGTTTTGGACCAAACCCAAGCTTACGTAAGACTGTGGGGGTGTTTGTTTATGTGTGGAGGTGTATTTAACTCTGTGCTAAGCTGTTTTCAAAGAAATAACCTAAATTTGATATCTGGATCCTTTGATTTGATGGTCTTCATATCTACTTGCCTTTTCTCTTGCAGTCTTTCCACAGGGATGTTTTCACTGGCATCACTAAGCTTTGATTTAGGTTATTAAGTCATATTTTGCTCTCCAATCTATCTACTGACATTTCATTCTTACTATGGAGATAAAACCTCTATTATTGTCAAGTGCATCTGAAAGGCTTTTCTGCCTGGAGGTGTTTGACTGTTACACCAGAGAAGGAAGGGGAAGAAATGAAGATGCTCTTATGGACATAAGCATTTGATCTGTTACAAAAACTTAGCTAAAAGCAAGTGCCAAGAACTTTCTTAACTATATTGCCCAGAGCACACCTTATACTTCCAGCCAACATAGGGCTTCACTGTTTCATATGTAAGGGCAATAGAGGTCTGGCTTGAAGTCTACTTTAAATGTGAGGCTGAAAATCAGAGATAATGTTGTAGAAACACAATTCAAAAGGAGGTACCATGATGGGAGCTAGCTGGACAGAGGAGTGGCAGAAAGTGGCAGGAAGATGGGGTAGATCCAAAGTGAGGAGGTATCAGCAGTTAAGTTATTCAAAGGCTTCCCTCTCAACACCAGCTAGAAGGTGTCCATCAGTATGTTCTGGTCAGGAGTTGTCACAAACCACCAAATCATATGTAACAGTAACAAAAAATGCTAAACCACTAATTATTTAAGGTCTATTAATATTAAATATTGCATAAATATTAAATATTGGTCTATTAATATAAAATATTAGCCTATTTTACTAATATGCTGGTGTCGACAATAAAATCCCATCTTTAGCTGACATAGGTGCTGGGGGTGACCCACTGCGGGAAGACTGGAAAGTTTTAATGAAGATTTCCTGAAGCAATATATGATATCTTACATTCAAATCCATACAGAAAACCTTCTGTTTAGATTTGCCACATCATTTTTAAAAAATACATCCCCAATTAGCTGCCAAGGCTTTCCTGGCCTCTCTTTACCATAGAAATCTAAACCTTGAAACCACTGGTTTAAATGTTTTTCTCACTGTCTTGCTAAACATCAGAATAATCTTCTGGTTACCCACTGGAAGAAACTCTCCAAGGACACCAAATTTCCATTTTCCAAAATACCTTGTGCAATTTCAACACATACCCTTTGGACAGACAGAGGAGCTGGATAACTCCCAGACCCTAAGCACCACACATGGAGGTATCAAGCACCATCTTGTAGCCAATTACAGTCACCCCAAAATTTGTACTTAATTCAAGCCATAGGAAAATGAAGTAGGATATATTTACTAAACAAAACCAGGCACACTTGCAAAGCAGTAGAAAAGTTAAAAGAAAAAATACATTCACCTGCCTAAAGACAACCTCTAACCCTTTCACCCTGCATATACCATGGCTGATACACTGAGATACACTCTTCCTCTTTGCTGCTGAAAATTTCAGCTGTCACCAACAATTGAACTCTAAGTTGACCTGAACAAAAGTCCAAATGTTTAAGGCACACCTGTTTTATAGCTGGGATCCATCACTGGGATCATTTGTAATCCCCATGTCTGTAGTCTCTGATCCAAACAGAAAGAGGACTTCCCATTCTTCTTATAGACCTGCTTGAAGATGTTGGTATCTGTGTGTCTGGCACAGTTTTATCTGTGTTTTTAGAGGGTTAAAGGCAATCCTTTTTCTTGTCTAAACTTCTAAAAAGTCTGTGATATGCAGTAAATCATGGTGCCCTTTTGTAGGGAGTGGGGGAATTTTACACCTCAGACTGATGTCCTTTCAGAGTCAGCTTTAGTACTTCACATACAGCATCCAGACCAAGTGATTTTATGGAGACAGACAAATGAGCTAGATGCAGATCATCACTTGTATTTGCCTCTGACCAGATCTTAAGGTCATCAAGGACTTTAGGTGTCCAAGGTTTTGGTCATCTTGAAATATAACATGACAGCCTGCCAGAGCAAATGAAAGATGGCAGGAGAGTGCACTGATGACTGTTGCAAAGGGCATCACCAGTCTTTGCTGAACTGGTGCTCCTCGTAAAGCTGCACTTGGAACTGTAATAAACTGAAGCTGCAGATGTAAAGTACTGAATTCTTTCTAGGAGCAGCTGGGACTGAACAGGTTTTGCTAGAGGACAGTGGTTAGAGCTCAGCCTGCTGCCTTATCACCCAGACCACATTTGCCTTCTCTGCAGCATCTGTTCAGGATGACGTTTTCCCAGGCTGTATGTACTAATAATATACTATTTAACAAACACTTGAAGGGGTGCGATGGTGTCAGGAACATTTTGGATAACAACTCTTATCCTCCCACTTTTCTGTCACTTCATTTGTTTCACACAAGGGTATTTCTCAGCTCTGATTTTGATCCCTGATATCTGTGAAATGAAAGAAAAAGTATGAAAACATGATACACTTCTTTTTCCCATTTCTTTTAATTTAGGGTTAACAAAATGGTTCCAATTAGGAAAATAAATCTTCTCCAAATCCAAACAGCTTTGTTTTCCCTTTGAAGTCACACTAATTTTAGTGAAATCGCAAACCAATTAAGTTAATTTCTTTTTAATAGTTTCATAGGAAATCAACACAAAGAACTATTGTTTTTAGTCCTGTAAGCCTCTGCATTATGCATTGTCACCACAACACCAGCAGAATCAACCTTGCTCAATAAAACACCTTTACCAGCCTCTTCTTTTGACCTCAGAAGTAACATATCTCTTATGCTTGACTAGTGAAGAGGATGAAGTTTGATGCTTAACATGTGTATGAATAAAGCTGGATAATTATTTTCTAAAACATGGAACTATATTTTGAAAGGAACTACATCCTCACCATCTGTAAATCTTTTTAATACTCATAATATTTCTTATCTACCTATGGTATCACCCTCCATTGTTCCTTTTGCCAGGAAGCATTCCTGAAAGGAGACATCACTATCACTGAGAGCTTAAATATCTAATGCAGATTTCTAATGAAGAACAGGAAAAAACCCCAAGTCTCTTGTTGGGAAGTTACAAATGAGGCTTTTTAGAAAGGAATTACTGAAACCTCCAGGAAACACTGGATGAATAAATGGACAAGGTAGATAAGAATAAGAAAGGTGGGAAATTAGGAGGAATTATGACTACACTATAGGTTTGTAGAAGCAGCGGGGATTGCTTAAAGCCCCAGAAAGGTGTGGTAAAAAGCCATAAGGATAAAAGAAGGAACTCCAGGGACAGGTGGGGATCAAGGGTCATAAAATCATGCTGCTTCTGCATTGGAAAGCAGGCGGTTTTTTGAGGAGAAAAGCGGTGGGTCCATAAGTCACCTTTTTTTCACTACATTTCATTCTAATCTTGGATAAAATGTGGTTATGATAGCTTATTTACTGCTGCATTTGAGACTTTGAAGTCCTTTTAAGTTTTCAGAAACCTTAAAGTTGTAGAAGAGTGATACAAATAGTGATACAAATAACATATAGATGTAAAAATTTCCCTATCTTTTATCTGCTGTAAAGACTGGTTGAAAAGAATATAAAATTCCTTTATTTTTGCTTTNTTTTTTTTTTCTTTTGTGGATAATATCTTAGTGCTATTATTGTCATTTACTCTGCCAGTTTTCTGAGCTCCCCTTGGCTTTCCTCATTTCGGAATTACACCAGACCTGGCATCTGTCTTATTTGGACAAGATCTGTCTTATAGTGTTATTTACACAAGATTCCCTTATGTTTTTTAAGAAGGCTTCTTTAGCCTTGGAAAAGATGCTCATTTTTCTGCCTGGTCTTGTGTCCTGGATTCATCTGGGACTGACTTTATTTTCTTCCTGATACCTAGTGCAGAGCTCTGTTTTGGATTCAGTTTGAGAATGTTGATAGCACACTGATGTTTTGGTTGGTGCTGAGCAGTGCTTTCCCTGGGTCAAGGACTCCTCAGTGTCCTGGGCTCTGCCAGTGAAGGAAGTGCACCAGAAGCCAAGAGGGAACATGGCCAGCAGAGGTGACCTGAACTGGCCAAAGGGATACTCCACACCCTACAATGTCATGCCCAGTGTATAAACTGGAGGGAGCTGGCTGGAAGGGGCTGATCACTGCTCAGGGATGGGATGAGCATTGGTCAGGGGGTGATCAGCAATTGTACTGTGCATCACTTGGGTTTTATTCCTCTCTTTTTCCCATTTCATTCCCAGCCTTAGTCTTAATTATGATTTATTTTATTTCTATTATTAAACTGTTCTTATCTTTTATCTTTTTTTCTGATTCTCCTCCCCATTCCACAAGTCATGGAGGGTGGTGAAGTGAGACAGCACCTGTGTTGTACTTAGTTGCTGCCTGGGGTTGAACCCCAACAGCTGCTTTTTTTCTCTTGGCATTCATTGTCTCTGGAATTGCTCCTGACATACTTTCTACATCAAATTTGTGGAGTGTAGGGTATTCCTTTTGTATTGCATTCTCCAGCATACTGTTAACCTTTTCTATCAGCATTTAGAATTTACCCTTTCACAGTTCATTGTCACAATATTTTCCTTCTGGGAGTTACTGTTAGCCATAATATCAAATCTAATTCTGTCCTGATGCCCAATGGAATGCGTGTAACCTTTGTAGATCGGTATAATAAATATGATTTTACCAGGACTCAGAGCAGGGGATTAAACTCTATTTTACGGCCACTACTATTACTAACAAATGCTCCTTCCAGTCTGACTCCTTCTTGATTGAGGTGATGACTTGGAGGGCTTCGGTTCTACCTAGGAGACGATTTCTAAATTCATGTAATACCATGGCTTCTAATACTGCTCAGTTTTGCTGTTTTGAACAAAGCAGCTCAAATCAAACATGTACAAGAGCATTTTTGAATGCACATCCCTTGTAGACAGAAATGCAGAGACCAAGAAGATTATTTATTATATGCATTAATACAGATGAAGATAAACACTGACTCAGAGATTTATTTATCAAATAAATCATGTAAAAGTAGGAAATAGACACAACTTCTCTGCACACCTGCATTTATACCTGAAAGAAGGTAGAGAGGTAAGAGATACTAGTATATAGATGGAGTGACATACATGTATAACTGACATACCTGTTTTAGCCCAATATACAAAGAATAAACAATTTTTGAAGGTGTATTTTTTCTTTCCTTGAGCCATACAGCAGCATGAAACAGCCTCATAGCTTTTTGTAAATTTTGTTTATTTTTGCCTATAAAAGCCTTGATGTTGAAAATTTTGGCAAATTAAGTCATTAAATCCAGCTTTGTCTCCAGTGGTGGGCGCAGGGAGACTTGACAGAAGAATATGAACACTGAGCTATTTACAGGAATTGAAATTTGAAGCTCATATGAGAAATATGAGCAGGAGTAGTAAAGAGGAGGGATTTTTAACTGTTACCATTACTCAGAATTGGTGAAGTGGAAAAATTAAAAACAAATTAGGAGAAATTACATGAATATTCATCACCTGCTATTGCTTCTTTCTAAGTTATAAATCTTATGAGAAGAGGAAAGGTTTCATATATGAATTGGCAGTGGTGTCATGAAGAGAAAAATATGCTGTGGTTTTTTCAATGGGCTTAATCTTCAAATAAAATGAGAGATGATAGTATATAAAACAAAATGTTGGAAAGGAATTAAGGACAATAAATATAGGAGTTCAGTAGGAATGCTGTATTAAGAACTGGCAACTGCCTTCACTTTTTCTTCCTCTTCACTTCTTAAATTTTCTGTGAAACTTTTTAGATTGGGATTTTTTACTTAGTTGACCATGCAACATATATTGAAACAGTAAAAACTGAGTTTATAGTTGCTATTACCTATGTTACAGCCCATGAATCTCTTCCAGCTACTGGTGAAATCACTCCAAATTACTTTTTTCTTACTCGTAAAAAAACTGTGATACTTCACCAGTTTGTACAATGATGTAGAAATTCTAGCTGCAAATTCAGACACCCCAGTTTTTGCCCTGTACACGAAAGTGGTGGTAAAAAAGCTGTGACAATTACCTGTCTTTTGCCTTGTCCCTGAGAACCTTTGGTCACTTGGGTGGACATTTGTGTTAGGCTGACAGCCACCAGTGCCTTCGGGGCAAGGCTGACCTTGGGAGCCCTTGTCAATCAACCTATCACTGAACCTGTCTTACCTTCTGTATTAAACTTGTTCTCTCTGGAGACCCGGAAATCCACCAACCAGGTGTGTTCTCTCACAGAAACTCAGTGACCTCCTGGACACTGAAACTCAGCAGAAGTCTTGGAAAAGCTGGATGAGCTCGGATTGTGTTACAGCAGCAATAGCTACTGAGCTCTGAATGTCTGCTGAATTATGCAGACTGCCTGAAATATCTGTGTCACAGGAGGCAGAAGAGACTGTCACTTTGCTGCATTCTGCATCCACTTACAAGCACTTTACTTCATTGTAATACTAAGAAGAGGAAAGGTTATTAAGAGATGCCAGGAGATGCGAATTCAATTACAGTTTATCGCAAAATCCTCACAGATAAAGTAGATTTACAAGGTACAGATACATATTTTTTCCAAGTAATAATGACAAATATAACTGCCCTTTTACAATATGAATTACATGAGGGAGAAAGAGGCAAATTGTTTTCTGTGGCTTTCAAGTTCAGAATCAGAAACTCAGGAGCATGAGTGATAAACAAGCACACAGGAGCTTGTAGAGAACAAATTTTTAATGAGAAAATATACTTCAACTCCTACATATTTGTAGCAAATTTTTGAACAGTTTAAAAAATCAGTGAATAAAAGGGTAGTCATTTGGGGGGAAAAGAAATGTTATATTCAAAAATATATTTTAACTTGCAACAGTAACCAACTGAAAGTCTAGGCAAAAGAGACCATGAAGTGTCTCTTCGTCTTATATTGGGTGGATTTGCTTTTTTTAAAATAAAAACAAAGAATTTTTTCTCCTGGATTCAAATTAAACAGTGATTTTCAGCCAGATATATCATTGGTCAGCATGATAAGAATTTAATCAAGAGCAAAGTTCTCCGTAAGCTTTCCAGAGCTACGTTTTTTAACACAATAAACCATACAGGTCATGTGCAGCAGTACTGGCTGGAGAAAGAACATTTTGTTACCTGCCTATTTGGTTCTGCTGTCTCTGCAAAGCAGTGCCACTAAATATTATGTTCCCGTTGCACTGCAGAACTTCACAGCCCAGAAGCTGTCTTCATTACCTTCAGGGTCACACTCATCACAGCTTTTAAACTGTTGTCTTTGTTCATCCAATGGGTACACCCAGGAGCCTGTAAGCACAAGCGGGAAGAGAATATTTCTTCAAATGCCACCCCTCTGAGTATGCCCTGGAGCCCTGGCCAGGGAGACTACCTGGGAGATGCCTGCAGACTCACCTGCTCAGTATAGACAGCAAATAGGTGAAATATGCAAACTCAGCTAGAGACACTAACATATTTAGGAGCCCAGATCCTATTGAAGTACAGCCCTTACAGACCCTAGACACAGAGACCAGTCTGTGTTGGATACAAGCTGTGCAAAGATGTAGATCTCTCCCTTCTCTTCCAATATATTAAATGTCTCATAGAATCATTAAATCAAAGAAAAATTAAGGTTGGAAAGGACGTCCCAGATGACTGAGCCCAGCCATTAACTCGGCACTTCCAGGCCCACCACTGCTGCTTTTATAGACCTTATACAGTGCAGACAGGCATGCTTGGAGCCACTGCCTTCCTGCACAAAGAAATTCATGTTCAGAGAGTTGTACCAGGTAGCAGAGGTTGTTTTGGTTAGAGTTGCAGCACTGTGGGCTTCCTCCCCTCCACACTGAAACAGCACTTGGAGACCTGCTGAGGCACCCCTAGCCTCAGTAATTTATGGGGAAACTTCACAGTAGTGTGTTACCAAGTACCTCTAGGGCTGTCACTGCTAATAACAAGATGACAGGCTTCAAACTAATGCTGCAAGGCCTCTGTACTGGGGTTCATCAGATTGCTGTGTCTGGTTGTGTCTAGACTGTGCCTTGAGCCTTGGTTTGGATTACAGCTGTTGCCTGGGGAGCACCCCACCTAACCAGTCTCTTTTCTTGGCTTTGTACAAGTGTGTGGTGTAAAGCCTATTGCTAAAATAATTTGGGTATATTATCTTAGAGTGACAGCTTGTGTTAACAAATACTTAATCTCTTTAGAATGAAAAATCTATGACTCAAGAATAAAGATGTGGTGCAGAATGCAAATATGAAGAGATATCACAGGCTTTGAAACTATAAGGAAAAGATTATATCAGAGGCTCTACAGTTATAAAAAGCTCAGCAATGTTCGGTTCCAGATGTTAAAGGAATGTGACTTCGAGAGCTGGGTAAGAAAAGCTTTAAGCATGATAAAATTAAAAAGGATCAAATATCCAATAAAATTTAAATATTCAATATAAAATCAGATGAAATGTAGAACTGTAGACCAATAAAAAAAGATAGGGTGCAGTGTACATTCAAAGTATAAAAACCACCTGAATTGAACCCAAGGAAGAGAATAAACAAATTCAGCATCTGCATTGCAGTCCTCTGAATTTTGGGTGCTGAGGAGTTGATGAAACCTACCCTGTTTCTTTTTCTCTCAAGAAAAACTGCTGGCATTGACTTTAAGACCCAGGAGAACAAAAAGTTGAGCAAAATTTTACAAGACAGGAGTAAGTATTAGAAAAATGTATGTAATAATCTTAATGTTAATTTATTAAGATTTTCCTGTATTAAATACATAATTTAGTCTGTGACTTTGTGCAACACTGCAACTATAAGAAGTGTTTCCTCTACTTTTATTAAATTTTTTAGGCTTTAATTAAGCCAACAATGAATTCTCAACTTTGCATATAAGATAGGTTTATTTTTTTCCCTAAAACAAAGTTTCTGATACAACAGCTGAAGTTTACGTAGTGAACACTTCAGTAAATCATTGTTCTGATTTTGGCTGGTTTATATTTAATTTTATCCATAGTAGCTGACATGAAACTCTGCTTTGGATTTGTGCTAGACACACTGTTGACAAAACAGGGATGTTTTATTACTGCTGAGCAGAGCTTACACAGAGTCAAGGCCTTTTCTGCTCCCCACTCCATCATTGGGGGTGCTGGGGGGAAACAAGGGTTAGGAGGGGTCACAGCCAGGACAGCTGACCCCAATCACATGGTGTCATGTACAGCATATAAAGCTGGGGAAGAAGGAAGAGGGGGACATTCAAGGTGATAGCATTTGTCTTCCCAGGTCACAGTTACACGTGATAGGACCCTGCTGCCCTGGAGATAGCTGAACACCTGCCTGCCCATGGGAAGTGATGAATTAATTTATTGGTTTGCTTTGCTTGTGTGCTCAGCTTTTTCTTTCCTGTTAAACTTATTTTATATTAACTCACGAGTTTCCTCGCTTTTACTGTTCCTATTCTCCTTGCCATTCTATAGGGGTGGTTGAAACGCCAGCAGTTGCCTGGGGTTTAGTTGTCAGCTGGTGTTAAACCACAACAATCACCATGTGAACATGCAGCCTCAGCAAAGATCCAAACTCCCTTGGCTTCTGCTCTCCAACAGCCATTCAAATATCAACCTTCTCAAAATCATAAACTACAAGGAGTAGGATGGTTCCACAAATCTCTCCCATCCTTCACATGAGTCCACAGATGGCTACTAATGAAGTCACACAGTGTATGGAAAGCAAATGTGAACATTCTTGGTCACCAAAGGCATTGGTCATTACTTTGTTCCCCATCTTGTTGAGATATGTTCCCATTTTAAAATATACCATTAGTTCAGACAGCACTGGAGGTGAGCTCAGAATTTGACTGTGCAGACATCAGTCTTCCAACTAAATAAATTAAAAGATATCCAATAAAGTAGTCTGAGAAATACTGCCAAGGAAACACATCCTCATAGTAATTAATCAAAACAGAAGTTGTGAAAATTAATATAATCACCAATAATTTCATCTGTCTGGCAAATTAAACCTTGAATACAGATAATAATTTTACATACTAAAGCTGTGCCACTGCAACACTGGTGACTGCAGCCTATGGGGCTTAGAATAAACAAAATTTATGTTTAGCAAACCAGAAACAGTGAGATTCTTCTGTTCCTTGCAGGCAGCTTGTACACAACCAGGACACGTGGGCTTTGAAGCCAACCTTCCACATGCCTGTAAGTTCTGGGGGGTTGTTAGATGAGTCCAATTTGAAAACAGACAAAATAAGGGGTAGATGATAATTCAACCTCTAATAATATGGGTAATGAGAGAAAGAGACAGGCATAGTCTCTTTCAAGAGAAGAATAAGGCTGATCACTGAAATAAGTATTTCTTTGGTGAATTCATTTCAGAGATGGAAAATTATCCCTGTAAGATAAAAGGAATGGTCAGCTGAAAAATGGTTAAAATGGTGACACAAGAGCCAGAAAATTAACTCTCCATTATGTTGGACAACAGACAACTTGTTAACTCTGATAGGTAGGTAAATGTGGGGGGAAGAGAACCCTGTGCATAGTCACATCTGAAGAATTTGCCCTTCCAGAACAGTTAATCCACAAGTCCCATAAACTGCCCATGGATGTAACTGACTGTTGGCTTTATCAAGAGTTAAGGAAATCTAGTTCCAATCGATTTCATTTGACTTTGGTTTTCCACCTAACTGTGGAAGGTGGTTGATAACAAAGCTACTGAGAGGTAGACAGGTGGGGTTCTTTAAAGGAAATAGTTGAGTTATACACAACATTGCAGGAGAAAATGAGAATCCCTGTCTGTAACCTCATCCCTCCAACTTCCTTACATTTACAAATATGCATCATAATTTCAGCTGATTCCTCCTCTTGCCAGTCTAGTTATCATTGGGCTGGAAGAAGTAAGAAGTGCCAGTTTCTCTCGTTTCTCTCAGGCCATGCAGTTCCTTGAAACAGCAGAGAAGAAGTCTGGGTGATGCTGAATGTAGGCCAGCCCCTAGTACATGAAGATTGCTTTCTAAAATGGAACTACTCAGGTGAGGGGAAAAGGAGGTGGAGCTGACAATCAAATGTGGCAACATCCTTTAGTAGTGTCAGATATGTAGTCATACACCCTCTGCAGACTTTCTACATCAGGACAATTCTCAATATAATACCTGTGACTGGGCTCTATTTTTGAGAAGCTTTAGTAGCTTAGTGGAGTAAAATGCTCCAAGGAACCTGCTCCATGGACAACATTAATATTAAAGTTAGGCTTAATTGATTTTTATAGCTTTCAAAATAGGCTTCCACAGAAAAACTCTTAAGTTTGTTTCTGAGTTTGGATACCCTTTTATAGCCAATGAAAAAGATACAAATCACCCAGTAGACTGATTTCAGACTGAGGCAATGGTTTTAGAATCCTTATCAGCAAAAGTAATGTAGAAAGGTTTTCCAGTAACACCACAGGATAAATAGGTGAAGGATATGCTTCAGTTTGTCACGCGTTTATTTCTAAAAATGACCATGTTGTCAATTTAGCAGTTGGTCTGCCACAGTTAGTGGTTACATTCTTTACTTTGCAACAGAAAAGTCAGTTTATTTCCACAGTTGATAAACTGGGAAGGACAGGGGATTGATTCTGCCAGTGTCTTCGGAAAAGCACAGCTAAGCCAAATTTCCTTTTGCTATTTATGCTTTATGGGAATCACTTTAAGCTTGGTTTCTTCAGCTGGTTCTGTCTTGTAGCTGAGGAATCCCATTAATACAGCCACTGCCAGTCCAACCATTTCTCAACCCTGAATGAGACTATTTATCATCAAAAGAATTTTTAAAGGTACAAGAAATTGGCATTTTTTACATTTTTTCAAGATATTGAATCTTGCAATAATTATTTGGATCATATTTTCAAGACCTTCCCATGATCAGGAAGGCTAGAATTTTTTTTTTTTTTAATGACTGTTACTATTTTTATTAAAGTACCAAAAAATAACACACCACATGTTGTAACTATAGCAATAGAATATGAAGATTTGGCAAAATAATTCTCTTTTACTTTTAATTTTTCTTCTCCTTTTCTGCAGAGAATCTGTAACAGAGAGAGCTGCATCAAAACCTGCAGTCTTAAGTCTTTATTTGTTTCCAGTCCAACATTGCATTTCCCCGGGCAAGACATGGGAGCAAACTTCAGGATTCAGCCTTTTGTTTCTCCCACAAAACCAAAAAAACACTATGATTGAAGATATTTGGGAAGCTAGCACACAAATCTTTCATTTCATTTCCCCTAAAAGGTAGTCCCCAGTGGAAGAGAGTGTTGTGTTAGAAGTTTTTAACCAAAACCCAGACCTGTCAGGGGAATCCATTAATGCATTTTGGTCTTAATGAATTTGGACGTGCTGGGTGGAGGACAAAGAAGCCTAGCAATGGATAGACTCTCAGACACTTATGTGGCCATTCACACATGCTTTTTCTTCAATTTACAGCTGTAATCTCATGCTTGGTTTTTTTTTTTTTTTACCACTTTGAACTACAGAGACATATTCTGTGTTCTTTTTTACCTGTAAAATTTTATTGAAGGCAAAGTGACTGAATGGACTTGAACAGACCAAAGAGAACATTTCACTAAAATATAGAACAATGTCAGTTAAATATAACTTTTATTATTTGGATGTTATTTTATAATAATGGGTGTATTTACCTGGGAGAATCTTGTTCACCTAAGTTTTGAATAAACAAGTTACTTGAAAAGCACTAGGGGATATTATCTTCAAAATACCCTAAATCTAGGAATGTACAAGTTTGAAGTCTTTGGATAGTCCTTGTCATATATAAATAGTACAGGTAATATCCATCAAAGAATCTAATCATAAACAAAATATACGGTAAACCCAGGTGTTAGATGTCACAGGCAAGGCAGCAAGAAATTATTAAAATCCTCAATGCTCCAAACAGATGTGGAAAATGCAATTTGGCTGGCTTTTGGGTATATAAAAATAAACTGGTGCACTAAAAATATTTGAATAATTCAAGTGTTTACTCAGTATTGAGAAGCAACAAATTGATTAACAGGAAGCAGTAAGTATATGCAACAGGTTTGATGAAACTGGATTCTTTTTGGCAGCTCTAGTGAGTGATGCTTGACACTGAAATCAATATTTAACTTTGAAATCTGTGTTGTTTGCACTTATTTATACAGAAATTTTGTCCATAGCAGGGAGGTTGGAGTGGATTAAAGGTTCCTTCCAACCCAAAGCTTTCTGTGATTCCAAATAAAGCAGAGATACATAGCAGAATTCATATCCTAAGGAGAATAAGACTTTTTGTCAGCATATGATTGTTTCTTGCAGCATTAACATTTCTTATGCATTGGTCAGTACAGGGTCCTTGCTGATCAGGCAGACAATATACATTGTCTTCTGATATTTCTCTTTGCACAGCTACTGTACTTCCATGTTCTTAAAAAACTGAAATTGGTAGCTGGAATATGTCCAAATAATCATATTTTCATCTTGGTTTATTTTTTTAAGTGAGAACCTTAAATTTCACTCTAAAAGACATGGTCTGGAAAATAATTTTAAGTGAAAAAATTGAGTTTTGTCAATAAAATACCTCCAAAGGCACGTTCAAGTGCTCCAGTGGGCTTAGCATTCTTTGAGGAGATGAAGCCTCAGACCCTGAGAGATTTGCTGTTTCCAGGAAGGGTAGGAATGCAGAGCTCTCCCAGAAGAGCTTGGCCTGGTGGGACAGAAGCTCCCAGAAGGAACCATCCTGGTGGACCAGACAGTGTGCAGGGGTGGGGGCTCAGGGCTGCCACAGGGTCTCTCTTGTTGCACACCCTGGGGAGCTCCCTGGGACATGATGTCTTTGAGAGCCCTGACTCCACAAGAAGCCCACAACATGGCCAGTCAAGCAACCAGCACAACTGATTAGCCATGGATTCATTTAATCCTCAAGCAAACATCTGTGCTGATCAGATAAGCCACTTTGTCAGTTTCATTGGCTACCCTGATTATGTGTCAGTAACCACCATGTGAGCCCATGAAATTTGCTGCTGTGTGGTACCTACATGGCTGGGTTTGATAAAAGGTCAGCGTGAGGACAGAGCTACATCTAAACTCTGACCCACCATTCAGCTATGGGTGAGAACTGAGGTCAAACAGGTCCTTTACAGCTACATGTGAAAAAGGCTGGACAATACTAATTTCTGTCAAAGCCTGTGATTAGAAATCCATCTTTGGAAAAGGTTCAAAAGGTCTCACAGGGTCTCTCTTTTATGAAACAGGAGACTTTTCAGACATAATTATTCAATCCAAGTTTAAGGTAAACTCATTCTGCCTGGGACAGACACCTCATATTCTTGCCATGGAAATGGTTTCATTGTAATAATACACAAAGAGACATATGTTTTAGTCCAGTCACCAAATTAGCATCAAATTTCATCTGTCTCAAGAACTGGAGTACCAAGGACTGCCAAGTAGGGAGATCAAGTGTCAGTTTGGGGGTTCTCAGGGCAGACAAAGAGAACGCCAAGACCTTGTGGTGGTGTTGTTGCAAAAGAAGAAAGTCCTCCTCATTTAGTTTCATTTTTGCTTTTATATAGAGGGAATTTGAAGCTCTTGCCTTGCTGTCTGATTGGGTTGAGTTCTAGCTTGAACAATACCCTGGATCAGTGACGTGTGCTGTGTCTGATTGGCAGAGGTGTTTGACAGACGGTTTTACTTGGTACCAAAGCAAGCTGTATAATGGGACAATCAGGAAGGGTCTGAGAGAGGAGAACCAGGCAGAGCCAGCAGTTATCAATAGTTCCTGAGGTAATGTTGCTCTTATTGATAAAGGAAAAAAATTAAGGTCCTCATAACAAGTTCTCTTAATCGTAAAGGGTGGTGTAGAGACCTTGGTAGCAACATACAGAACAAATATTACATCAATAAGGACTTATAAGCATTCATGGGAGAAATAAGAAAAGACAAAGATGAATCCTCCCAGTCTGGCCCTCTCCTTCTTCATTTATAGGTGCTCTGTGGTTAATGGACTTATGTAAATTTACTGTCTTGCATCTCTAAAAATGCATCTGTGAAAATTAAGATACGGGTTGAGTTCTATAATTTGGCTTGATGTGACGTGGTAGACAAATCATCACACACCTTGCCTTGGCAGGGAAACCTGCTATGCAGCTTGGAAAGGTGATGCACAGCCAAATGTTTACTCTGAAAGGCTTGAGTAAAGACTGGGGAGGAGTAGTGGGAATACTATATGGTCAGCAAAATGGAAAAGCTGATAAACCCATGGATCTGTGTAAGAATGAGCAAAGGGTCCTTAGAAATGAAACACTTAAAATGCCATTTTCTGGCTTACTAGATTTTTAGTTGAGCAAAAGCTTACTGGGATTTTTAAGCATTAAGTATTAAATCAAGCTTCAGACAACATTCTTTGAATTAGGAAGTGAGATGAGTGGTGTTTTTTCTGTTCCTGCTGCTTTCTGTCCACTGGTAAAATAAAAGTTGGAGTAAATATTGATAAATCTCCTCTTCTGAATTGCATTTGTCTGGACAAAAACACACACATTTGCTTGGAAAATATAATTATATTTTGAAGAAATAAATTGAAAAAATGCTATGGAGTTCCATGCCCTTTATCAATTTCATAATGAAATTCTCTAACTTTTCTTATAAATTCAGTTTTCATTATTATTATTTTTCTTAAAGTCAGACAGAAATATTGATTCTGGTGTTTCAAAGCTTTTTAAGATTTTTTTTTCTGCGTAAGAACCAAAGGTTCATAAAGATATGAGCAACTCATTTATGCCCTCAGGGTTTTTTTCTTAATAAGCTTCTGCAGTAACTAATTGGAAAGCAGACACGTGTTCTTCTGTTTTTCTTTCCAATACATTGATCATTTCTATGCTGAACAAGTTCTTGTAAGCAGAATACTGAGATAATGCCATAATTCCTCTGAGGTCCAGCAAAACATAATCTGCTGTGCAGAGAAGACAGTTCTGAAATAGTTGTTTTCTAAATTAAGCTGCTTCAGAATGTAGCAACAACAATGAAGACCTTCCCATCAATTAAATAGATGTTATTCTGATTTTCTTTTGTCTTTCCACCACTTACTGTTGCCTTCTATCCTTTCCACTAATCACACAATTATAAATAAGGCTGGGAAAGCTGTAGATGAAGTAATCTAAGTTTCCATCCCATATGAGATTTAAATGTTGAAGTAATAATTTGATCAGACATAAATCCAGCTGGCATTTTAGAATTCACACTCATTCATCTCAGAATTAGTTGAAGGACTTTTTATCAGCTGACACCTGATTTTAAGTTTTTTAAGTATTAGTGGAAAATGTAAAACCTGTATTATTTGTTTTAGGGCAGTCATAGTGAAACCAGCCAAACAGAAGCTCTGAGATCTAGGAGTGTATTAGTTAAAAATTAGAAACTAACCAACCAAACAAACAAACAAAAAAACCCAAAAAAATCCAAACAACAACAACAAAAGGAAGAAATTCCACACTCCCAAGTTTCTGAAACAACTTTGCCAATTTGTTCAGATGGTACAAGTCTGATTCTCTTTGATGCCTTTATTTTAATTGTACAGAACTAAATGAATAAGGTTGCCATATGTTCTGTCTTTATTTTGTGAATGGAGCAAAGGACACCCTATTTGGAACTAGTATTGTGTGATCACTCAACTATGTAAAGAGAAAAGCAGAATTAAGACAGAAGACTTGCTTTTTACTCCTGGACTTCTGAAATAGCTATTTAATGAGGAAGAGGATATTATTTCTAACTTACATCTTCCTATTTTAATTCTTTTGTATTGCTCAAATTATTGCTGTGTCTGCTCCATCCTAAACCACATCTTGGGACAATCATCACTTCTGTTCTCAGCCTCTTTTATCTCCAATACTTATTCTTTTGACTTTTTTCTGTGCAGAGATGGATTCTCTATCACTGAGGTGGCATTTCCAGGGTATTAGTGAAGAAATAGTTGTTCCAGCCTTAAACTCCCATTATTAGGTACTCTGATATAAACCAACTTTAGTCTGTTGTTTGAATTTTTTGAACAATCTTTACACCTTTGTCAATCATCTGTCACCCATGTTCTCATGCCTATCCCTTTCCTGACTCCCATCTCTGCACAACTCTCTTGTGTGCAAAATAAAAACCAAATCAGCATGCATGTATTAATTTTCCTGCTTTTGTAACTCCTCTGAAATTCTCCACCATCATTCAGGGTTGCCATCTTTGAAAGCACCATCAACACCAATATCTCTTTTCCTTCATCTTGTCACCAGATATTATTGCTCATTTTTTCCTCTCTTCCCTCCTCCACCTCTGTCCCTTCCCCCCTTTGTCTCTGTTTCTTGGATAAATCTTTATATTTTCTTTTCTTGGGCTGCCTAGCATACTTTTAGCAAATTTCCTAACAAAACTGAGTCTCCATGGCTGTGTAGTATGCCTGCTGCTCTATCAGCCTTTTCTCTTTGTGCACCAGTCTGCTGGTTCTCTCTCTTCAAAGTCTTCCTTTAAACTCCCTTCTTTCATTAAAATGATGTGTTTTAGCTGGACACAGAAATAAGTGCATAGAAAGGTTCATTAATAAGTACTCAAACACCTTCTGGGGATAAGACCTACAAAGTGTTGGGTATGGATTATATTTCCAATTTATGTGAACTATAGTGCAATCAATCCATCATGGCCTTGAGGAAAGAAGGGCAAGTTACTGATCTGAAGAAATGGCTATAATGGAATAGACAGTTCATAGCAATGATGTAAGGTTTAGAAGGCACCTTGAACATGTCTGTGTGTCTGTCTGATCTCCCTTTCATAGCAGAAAAATAAATCCTAAAGAAATTAAGGCTCTGCTTTGTGATAGCTCTAAACATATATATTGTTTGCAATAGAGGCTTACTTGAACTGGTATGCAGCATTTTGAGTCACATAGCTTCAGGCAATAATTTTTAAAGGCAAGGACATTTATATTAAAAAATAGGATAGTGTCAGAACAGGGTTATCAGGAATCTCAAAATATTTATAAATGTTTTACATGCACATCCCTGCAGAGGCAATTTGAAAAAGGTGAAACAGATAATCAGCTAGGTGATAAACTACACTATCACCTGCCTTCAAGATTTCTGAACTGAGAGTTATAATTTACTACTCTCTTTAGAACTGTAGTCCTCAAGGTTGGATGAGCTTTTCTCCCACAGCTGATCTCCACAACCTATTCAGAATATGACTTTCATGGCTGAAAATGCAAAACATTGCATGCTATAAGTTTTGCACAGGTGTTGCCTGAGCCACGCTCACATGGGATCTGCAATAACATCTTTCTAGCACACATAATAAGTGGGTCTTTTCTTCTTACTGTACCTGGGTACTACAGATAATAGGGTCAGGTACTCCTTAAATAGGTAGATGGGTTACTACAGCTGAGAACAGAATCAGGTACTCCTGAAATAGAATGGTGGGTTGTCCTAGGTTGACTGTATGATGCTTTTATCCCCATTCATCTGTTTAGTTCAGAAATAAGCATTGTAGCTTTAAGACTGGATCTGAGAGCGAGTACTGGAACCAACCTCGTTATTGGCCTCACCTGTGCTGGAACCAACCAGAACCCCATAAAAGCTCTCACTAGAAGATTCCCTCAGCTGCTGCTGTAGGAGGCTCCTGCTCTGCTTGTCCTGGGTTCCTGCTGAAGCCAGAAGAGTTTTTTGGGACTATTCTGCTATTGTTTGATGCAGGGGACACCAGGACAATCACTTGAGGGCCCCCCTGAGCTGCATTGCAGCTGGGATGCCAGGCCCAAGCCAGAGAGAGACTGGGAGAAGAGCTGAGGATTCACTCACTGAAAGGACTTTTCTGAATTTGCCATCTCTCCAGAACAGCAAGAGGGTTTATTGTGTAGGTGTGGTCATTCTTTATGCTTGTGGGTGTTTTTGTTTTGTTAAATAAATAGTACTTTCCACTTTTCCCAAACCAGGTGGGGGAGGGGAGGCTTAAATCTTTCTTTTGGATGGAACCCCTTTTGGAGGTTTCCTCCCTAATATGTCCTAAACCAGCACCAGCTGGCTGATATGAAAGCATTAATCTTGTTCTGCTGTAGCTACATCTTTTGTGACACGTAGGCAGGGTTTACTGCACACAAGCACTGAGGGAAGAGCTGTTTCCTTGGTTTTAATGTCATTACAAAATTAAGAGAAAGGACTGCAGAGCCCAAACTGCTGTGTGTATTTATCATGAGGACTAGGATTTTGGATTCACTAAAACAGTTTAGATTACATGTGCTTCCACTTGAATTGGAACAGGAAGACTTATATTATATTGTCAAAGTATTATTTTTACAAACCTTCTTGTTTATTGGTCTTCTTCACCACACACATAATGTCATTTTAGCCTGTTTGTATTCCACCTACTATTATGTGAAATTATTGCATGGATGGAGTGAATTTCAAATAAAATATGCATGAAATTAACAGTCTTCTTTCTCTCATTAACAGTAATAGCACTTACAGCAAATGATTTCCCATCCAGTGGGATTATTTTTTTAAATAATAATAAATACTTAGCACAGTTTTATTAGGAAGCTCCATTCCCTCTACAATTTTTGCAAAACTGACATGAGTATGTGGCTAAATGGCTTGCTGTCTCTGTGTTCGTTTGTGTGACTACTCACTTTGGCATGCTGATTTGAAATACTTATTGCAACAATTTCCCTGTTTCTTTTCCACAATAAAGTGCCCTTCAGAAAGAGACTGTCGATTGCATCTTTTGTGGTTCTTTCAACACAGAATGAGAGCAGGAAAACCAAATCTGGGCAATGTCCATGGATGGAGTTCCTTATTCCACTTTGCCTCAAATTTATATTAACTTATTTGAAACCTTTCAAAAGCTGAAAATGTTGTGTCAAACTTCTACTTTTTGTAACAGGTTAAGCTTTACATTCAGATTACAAGGTGGATGGATATTTTGGGGAATCAAGTCATTCAGATGGAAAGAACTAGCTATGGTGATATCATGCTGTGCTGGTTTTGGCTGGTGTAGGGTCAATTTTCTGCACAGTAGCTGGTGTGGAACTATGTTTGGATTTTTTGCTGAACACAGTGACAATAATAGAACAAGGTTTACACAGAGCCAAGGCCTTTTCTGCTGTTTATGCTGCCGTGTTGGCAAGGAGACACAGCCAGGACAGGTGACCCAAACTGACCAGAGGGATGTTCAATGCCATGACATCATGCTCAGGATATAAAATGAGGGGAAGAATGAAGGGGGGTACATTTCTAGTCATGATATTTTTCTTCCCAAGTCACACATGATGGAGCTCTGCTGTCCTGTAAATGGCAACAACTGCCTGTCCATGGAAAGCAGGGAATTCATTCCTTGTTTTGATTTGCTTATGTGAGCAGCCTTTTCTTTCCACATTAAACTGTTTTTATCTCAACCCACAAGTTTTCTGGCTTTTTCCTTTCTGATTTTCTCCCTGATCTCATTGGTGAGGGAGTAAGTGAGTGGTTGCCTGGGGCTTGGCTGCTGGTTGGGATTAAACTATGGCAGATACTCACAGTGATTTCAGAAGGGGAGTAAATTGCAAGAGCCTAGTTTCTATGGTAATGTCCATAGTCCACATAAAAAAGGGAAAAAATATTTAATGTCCTGTGCCAGTCATGATTTGAACAGTGGCTATTCTTTAACTGTGCCTGAGCATCAAATGAGCCCCATGGCAGGCAAGCCAAGTGCAAGAGGTGATGCTCACCTGAGAGGATTCTGAAGAAGCAGAAGCATACTTCTCTTCTTGGCTCTAATAATAAAAATTGTACTATCAGAAAGCCTAGGAGACTGTGTTTTGCTCAGGAGTCCCTTAAGCAACACATCTCTCAGGCACAGATCACAAACATGTCATTCTTAAGGGATTCATAATGTAAGTAGAAGTGTGGATGAGCAGACCTAGACCAATGGGGAGAACAAGTGAGCAAATTCTGGTTGGCCTATTTTAACATTTGTCAGTGGCTTGGAACAGAAGTTTTTACTGGCTTTTGGTTCTGTGGAGCAGCAGCTCGGTCACGCATTTGAGAATATAGGACTTAGTAGGCACTGCTGCCGTATCACAAGCCCTTCAGAATTCAAATATGTGGCACTAGAAAGATGGTGAGCAGCAAAGTGTTTACCAGCTGAACCAGCCAAATGAAGTTACTTGTTTTATGAGGCTTTTACTACATTTAAGTTTTAAAATATGAGTTTCACCGGTGTTATTAGGGCTTCAATTGTGCCTACACATGAAACAATTAATATGGTGTAGAAACAAAACTTTAACATCTTATAGGAATTCATTAACACTGATGTTTTTTGGAAGATGACACTAAGCTTTAGCAAACAAACTCGGACTGGTCAGTGGGATATATGTTAGCAGTTTGTTTTTGTTTTAAAAGGGAATACACAGCATAAAGTTTCATTTGCAACAGTTTGCTCTTTCAGAACAAACAGTCCATTCCCTGCTCCGAGCATGGCTCAGTGGCCAGCTGCAGCATCACACATTCATGATAGGGTTTTCATGCACTTTTTGTGGAAGGAGAAATTAGACTGGAAACAATCATGTCCTGTATGGTGCTGAGCACTACTTTATAAAAGCTTACCACTGTCCTATTAGGTTAAAATCCACAGGAGGTAAAAACATGGAAAGTGGATGTGGCTTGAGGCCTAATTGGGAAATCTTGAGCCCAAAAGAGTAAAGACAAATTTCCAGTTTTGAGATTCATTCAGCCCCTGCACTCTGGTGAGCAAATGTTTCTTTGCATGCTACCCACGAGGGGCAAGCCTGACTGAGTCAGGTGGTTAAATCAAATGGAGTCCCATTGTGTTGCCAGAGCAACACAAAATTCAGGATGGAGACCATGGCACATTTTGATTCCCCTCCATAAAATGTACAAAATAACACCTACTGCAGCAGATGCTGCTGAGTTTATTAGCTAGTGTATGCATTCAAAGTGCTGATGCAAAGCAGTGGTTTTATGCTTGTAATATTAAAGATAAATATTTGAACAATAATCCTGTATATTAAATGGGAATTGAACATGGTTTTACAGCAATGTTTCCAAATTGTGTAGCCTGTGGACCAAAACCCACTCACTGGATTTCCTCACAGTTGATTAATCGTGATTCTCCAAGTCTCAGTTCCATCGTCCTTTGTGTAGAAGTTGTAGAAGCAGAGTCAGAGATTTCCTTCTCTTATGGACTCAGGTTCAAAGCCCTCAAAGAGACATTTCTGTTGGTGGCAAAAAGATGGCTGCATCATCTTTTTGGTTTGTGGGAAGGGGGACTGGCCTGCATTTATATATATGTATATATGTATGTGTCTATATATATATGGAACAAGAGTCTTTTAGAATATCCTGGGACACTGCAATACCACCCAGGTTTCAGTGCCCTGCCAACTGGTGATCCCAACACTCCAGTCTAAGTGAGGAAGACTTTTGATGTAAGAAGAGACACTTAATCTGAAAGAATAGGCAATAATAATGAATTGATAGTTTTCTGTAAATAATGGTGAAAATAAAATATCTAATGAGACCTTGAACCAGCAGGTATTATGTCCATAGCTGATGTGATCCTGTGTATATGCTTAGTGATGTCAGTACTCAAAGTTATTTTTGGGTAATTATTAATAAGCATGGATGTTACATTTCAATTAGCTTTTCTCAGCTATATAGTGTGTAGTCTTATTATAGTTGTGTGTATTTTGGGATTGTATGCTGCTTGCCATCTATATTTTATGGCATGATATCTATTTCTGTGATGTAATAATACAGTAACATTTCTTACTCAAATGGTCTTGTTAAAAAGAGATTGCTTAAGAAATGAGTAATTATCATTATGGGCAGCAAAATAAAATAAATTGACTGCAGGAAGTGCTCTCTGTGAAAGAAAATTAGTTTGGTGTCTTTTCAATAAGTGTTTTTCACAGCCAGTGGATGGTTAAGTGCCCATTTGTCCTTTGAAATAAGTGTGACAAAAGAGGTTAGAACATAGCAGTTCTTCTTTGAGGAAGTTTTTGCCTAATAAGAATGCCTAATGAGAAAAATCAGGAATCCATTTGAGATGGTAATGGCACCCTATAAAAATGTGTCACTTAAAAATCTCAAGTTCATGAAAATAGTTACTCATGACTTCTAGATCAATGAAGAGCCTGCCTTCAGAGACCTACTTCTCCCAGGCACACCTCCCTTTTTCTTTTAAAGTCTACCTTAGACAAAAGTGATCTAAAAGAGGACCTTTTTTAAAGTTTATAGACAGATGAATTATAGAACTAAATGACAGAAAATAAAAAAGACGGCATTGGTGATCTGTCCTTTCCTCTTGTCATATAAATATGGCTGGGTTCTGTGGGATAAGGATGTGGGTATCCATAGACAAATAGAAAATGCATATATCAGAAAAATGCACCAAATAACTTGGTGCTGCACAGAATTGCTGTGAGGGGGTTTATTTTCTTGGTTAGTCCCTTGATTATTCCCTGGTTGACAGACATGAGCATTCCTGTCACAGACCTGCAATCAACATCTCCTTTTGAATCCATTGTTGCATCTTCAAACGAACAAAGGAAGAAAGATAAACACATCATCTGAAGGTAGCAAAAGTACACTACCAGTTTATGGAAAATGCAAGATGAAAACATGAAGGAAAACAATTTGCAGAGAGGTTGCATAATTTTCCAAATTGCTTCCATCCACCAGCTGCTACATAGGGCGCACTGGGCTGTGTTGCTCCACAGCAAATTTCTTCTCTTTTCCTTTTCAGAAACTGTATCTGATTTTCTTGTAGCCTTGTTTATTTTCTGTTAGCTCATGTTTCAAGCCTATAGATTCTAATATTTCTTTCAGTCCTTTCATGAGATCTTCAATACAGTTGAGATGTAGTCTTTAATGTTAAATATGTTTCAGAGGGGAAAATTATTTATATAGGCCATTGCACATTTTTTAAAATAAGTTCTCAAAATGCCCCTTAAATGGCCATTTGTCCAACATAGTTGGTCCTGCTTCATTTAAACCCTTTGTCTGAAACATAAAAAGTAGATATTTGAATACAAAACATCACCAGAAGAGAGGAAAAAGTGCATCAAATTTGGTAAAAAAAAAAATAGAAAAATTTGAAGGCCAAGTGAATTTTTAAGTGTTGGAGCACAGTTCTATTTTTATGATCCAAAAAATATGTCTATAAAATGGAGAGACCTAAATAAATGACAGAGAAATAAATCATAATCTGCCATTCTGCCTTAATTCATTTCATTGAAATTCTGTGCAGAGTCATGGGATTGGTCAGGTCCATGAAGAAATTCAATAAATTACTGCTTTTTGGACATGTTGGATACATTAATTAAGATTAGCAGTTGCTTTCAATTATGGAAGTTGAATTCTTCACGGCAAGTCATTGATTTATACTGTAGAAATTGCTTTAACTTCTACTAAACATGGCTGTATAGGATATATATCGAAAAGAAAACTGGAAAATATCTAAATATGTATTTATATCCCAGTTTTATGTAAGATTAATATTTGAGTGGGGAAAAGTGTTATTTTTCACCAGATTTCTTCAGATAGGTAATAGCCAACAAAGTTGCCTGAGGATTACTTTATGTGTATAAACTAACATAGCTTTAATTTTTGTGGATTTGAAACAAAAGGAAGCAATGGACATGAGGCAGAGTATGGGAAAATTTACTTTCGTAAGGAAAAAATCCCACAATGATGATATTCAACACTGGGATAGCAACCCAGAGAAGCTGTGAAACTCCATCCTTGGACATATTCAAACCTCAGCTGGACAAGAACGTGAGCCTTGTCCTTTGAGGATCTGAGGCTGAACAAAACCTTAGCCCAAACTAACTTGGAGGCTGGCCCCTCAGTAGGAGGTTGAACCAATGACCTTCTGAGTTCTCATCCAAACTAAATAATTTTGTGATTTGTGGTCTTAGTCAAATCAACAAAAGTTTGTGGTTTATTTTTTTTTAAATGGTGCTATCCTTGCAGATATTAACCATTTTCAGTGTGGATTTTCAATTTTCACTACTAGCATTCATTCTATTTGCAGAAAAGCAACATAACAGAAATACAGTGATTTTGCCACTCCCTATTCACATAGAAAGAAAGTTTTGAATCAACATCCAGAAAAATTTGTGGGTTTACAAAGCCCTTAACTTCTCAGGTTTTGATTTTCACACTAAATATTTGTGTTCTTCCATGAGATTGAGTAAGAGAACCAACACCATCATAATAAAAGCAATGTAAATGGCCATGTTTTCCAAGCATCTGCCCATTCATAATTTGCCTACTGCCATTCAGAGTTCATCTATAAATATGACCAGTCATTCCCATGTTATGAAATAACTGAGTGTCTGAAATATGAGTGAAAAAGAGATCCTTTGATTAAAATTTGCAGCTTGTAGCATTCTCCTGAGGGTGATGTCTGAAAAAGATACAGATTCATATATATATATATGGATATACACATATACAAGCTGGAGAAATGGGCAGACAGGAACTTCATGAAGTTTAACAAAGGGACAACATAAATCCTGCATCTGGGGTGGAACCTCATGCACCCATATGTGCTGGGGATTGCTCGGCTATGGAGCAGCTTTGCAGAAAAGACCTGGGGATCCTGGTGGCCACCAAGGGGAACAAGAGGCAGCAGCATCTCCTTGCAGCACTAACAGACTCCTCAGATGCCTTAGGCAAAGTATTGCCAGCAGCTCAAGGGAGAGGATCCATCCCCTCAGTTCAGCACTGGTGAGAGGACAGCTGGAGGACTGTGCACTTCCCAGGAGGGACATGAACTTAATGAAGGGAGCTCAGTCTCCAGAGAGTGATGGAGGGACTGAAGCATCTCTATTATGAGGAAAGCCTGGGAGAGTTAAGATGGTTCAGCCCAGACAAGAGAAGATTCAAAGGAACATAAATATACAATAAATCTATATAAAGTACTTAATATGATGCAAATAATATAGCATTAATATAAATGTAAGTAATATATAATGAATTTACATAGATATAAATATATATAAATACCTGAAGGGAGAGTGTAAAGAAGATAGAGGCAGTCTTTTCTGTGATGCCCACTGGCAGAACCAGAGGCACAAAATGGCACAAAATGAAACACAAGTGGCTCCCTCTGGACACACCTTTTTATTTTGAGGCTGACTGGACACTGTCACAGGCTGCCCAGAGGAATTTTGGCCTGTCAATCTTTGGAGATGTTCCAAAGCCATCTAGATATGGTTCTGGACAATCAACCTTAG
>VZTR01015049.1:812926-874046 GCA_013400775.1 Chaetops frenatus | reverse complement strand
ATGAAGGGAGCTCAGTCTCCAGAGAGTGATGGAGGGACTGAAGCATCTCTATTATGAGGAAAGCCTGGGAGAGTTAAGATGGTTCAGCCCAGACAAGAGAAGATTCAAAGGAACATAAATATACAATAAATCTATATAAAGTACTTAATATGATGCAAATAATATAGCATTAATATAAATGTAAGTAATATATAATGAATTTACATAGATATAAATATATATAAATACCTGAAGGGAGAGTGTAAAGAAGATAGAGGCAGTCTCTTTTCTGTGATGCCCACTGGCAGAACCAGAGGCACAAAATGGCACAAAATGAAACACAAGTGGCTCCCTCTGGACACACCTTTTTATTTTGAGGCTGACTGGACACTGTCACAGGCTGCCCAGAGGTATTTTGGACTGTCAATCTTTGGAGATGTTCCAAAGCCATCTAGATATGGTTCTGGACAATCAACCTTAGATGACCATGCTTGGGCAGGGCTATTGGACCAGACGACCTCTGGAGGTCTCTTGAACCTCAACTATACTGTGATTCTGCAATTCTGTGATATGAGAGGGGTGGCACAGTGCATTGTAGAAACTTATTTATTGGCTACAGGTTAGGAAACCACTCTTTTCACAAGAGTCAGTAACATGCATCTAATGTGGATGAGAACAAGGAATTCAGGTTAAACTGGAATAAATTTTTCCCAGATGTTATCCTCCATTTTCATATCCTCTAAGTCTTTCTGAAAGGGATGGTATTATCTTTCATCTTTCTAGTAGGTTCTGTGATATGTTGACATTGCTACTTTTTCCTTTCTGACTCTCTTTCCCTTAAAACTGGTGATGCAACAGGTGTGGGAAAATGTCTGAGAAATAAACTCACCTACATTTTTTCTGGAGGTGAATGCACAGTTCTGGGAGACAACTATAAGAAATTAATGTGTTTCAATCTTTGGTTTTCTTTGGGGTTTTTTTGGTGTTTGGTTTGTTGTTGTAGTTGTAGTTGTTGTTGTTTTTCATTCTCTTTTAAATCATAGAATTTTTTTAGATGGGAGAAGACATGCAAGATCAAGTCCAACCATTAACCCAGCTCTGTCAATCCTCTGCTAAACCATTTCCCCAGGTGCCAGATCTACACATCTTTTAAACACCTCCAGGAATGGTCACCCAACCACTTTCTTAGGCAACTTGTCCAATGCATGACAAGGTTTTCTGTGAAGGAGTTGTTCCCAATATCCAACCTAAACCTCCCCTGGCACAAGCTGAGGAGGTCTCCTCTTGTCCTGTTACTTGAGGTTCCCCTCCAACCTGATACTCCATGAGTTCATGATTATTCTATCATAATAGAATTAAAATAATATAATTTTTGTGGCCAACAACAGTGAGAGAAAATCATGATGGATCAGTACTGCTTCCCCATTTTCTCCCTCCCTGCCCTTATCAACCATAAACCATAGATAATCTGATCACTTAAGACTATCTAACAGGTATCTGTGCATCTCAACAAACAAGGACTGACTCTGTTTTGTCCTCTGCCAGCATGGGCAATATGTTTACTGAAGAGGCACCCAGGGAATTCCAGACAACAGCTTCACCAAAACACCACAAGGATGTCAAAGGTCTTAGGAAGATTCACAAATCTTGGTCTCCATCAGTGCATAATCATGATGTCTGTGTGCATCTACCAGGTGTTACTGCATTTTGTTATCATCATAAGTTGACTTCAAAAGGTCAAATAAAAAGTGGTTGTTTAACAATTATTTAACAAAATGGAAGGTTTGCTATTTTCAGTTTGAAAACAAAATGTGTGTATTGTACCAAATCCTTTAGCTTGATAATTCACGTCTGGTCACTGTTTAAATAATGCAAAGTAGCACATAATAAGATGTAGTTAGCAGTATTTTGAAACAGGAAGTCCAAAATTAATTTCCTAATAATTATAATCTATTTTAGAGTATCTGTTATTTACTTTCATGTCAAAAGTAAGAGTTTTCTTTGACAGACTAACAATAATCAATGCATCTGCAATTAATACATTCACAGTGTGTGCTGTATCGACTGTGACGAGAGAAAGCGTGTGGATTAGAGTATTACGATTCTGTTTGATGTGCTGTTCAATTTCCTTGTTATCAAACAAACATTTTACTTTTTCTTGACATCACTGAAATATCAGTAAAACTGGATGATTTGATGAGTTATTGAAAAAGGCAGGAGATGTGCTTTATGTTAGATTTGTTGTTGTTGTTGTCATTGCAAAGAAAATTAGTGAGGAAATATTCATTTGCAAATGTCTGTGTGTATTGCTGAGAGAGAAGGTTACCTGCAACCATACTGTTTGGTATTGATTCCTGTTCCATCTTTGGTAGCTCATTTTTATTTCCAGAAAGCAATCCTGGAGGAGAGAGTTAAACTGACCAAGAGTGGGCCATGCCAACTGCTTCTTGAAGTTTGAGTAATTGGCCAGTTAGGAGATACTGTGTTTTGGTGGCTGGTTAATAAAGGTGGACAAGTGGAGGAGAGGGAGGGGGCACTGACTATTACTCAATGGCTTCCATTGCTAGCTATGACAGACAGTTTGAAGTATCCTACATTTGGGGTAGGTTTGTCTCATAAAATACCAACATGAACCTCTGAGAAGGTCTTCACTCTAATTACCCTTTACAATAAATGGGCAGCCTGTTTTCAGTTTAAAAAAAAACCAAGCCAACATGTCTAAAAAATACATTAATCTAATCTTAAAGTAGATATTAACATGGGATCAGATGAATTGATTCCTTAATTCCATTGATAATGTTGACTCCATCTTCATTAGCTGCAATAGAAGCCCCAAAAGCAAGCTCTGATATAGCCAAGTCTGCTGAAGGGAGTCTGATGCTTCAGTTAGCCAGGAGAATCCAGGGGATGTGACAAATGGATGGAGTCAGGCCAGGCCAAGCCAGAACTTGATTTCATTCCATTATCTTGTTTTTCCTCAGCAACAAGCATGTGTCATAAGCCAAGGCCAGTTACCATCAAATTTATTTCATACCATGGCAGAAGGAAGATGAAACCTAGTTTATGACTACTTTTTCTTTGGACCTTGACCTTGACCATGGCACATGAACTTTCACTGATTGGACAGTCAGAGTCAATGTCCCTTATAAAAGAAAATATCTGCACTGGTGGTATCTCTTGGAACAATTGAAATAAAAAGACCAGTAAAATGATCACACAGAAACAGCCCACATTCTTCTGTAGAAAATATATTTGGAATGTTCTTGAGTCAGGTTTACAATTTAATTAAGACAGATACTAAATGAAAGGAGAGGTATAAGAAAATATCAGCTACAACATGTATATATTCCTACTTCCTAATCACACTGCCAGATTTGAAACACCACAATGCAACTGAGTTCAGAAGTGAATCAATACTAATGGTGGAAGATGGAGGAATTCATGATGAATTATTGAATATCTAGATAGATCAATATATCTTCAGTGGACTTCTAGTTTGCATAGAAACTACTCAGAAGCTTCTGAGCCTACCTACTTAGCATTAATTAAAGATTAATTAAAGATTTATGGAAGATTTTAGACTTGTGATTTGGCCTGGCTGGTAAAAGTTCACAGCACTGAAAAACTGGTAGTGAAACAAAACCTAGTTTCAAGGGCTATATTCAATTTCTAGTTAATGTCATTTTCTTCTCCATCTTCTCTGTAAGTGCAACTCTTTTGCAAAGTCCTTGCCAGAGGGTGAGCAGAAGGCAGAGGTTTTCTCCTGAATTGCTCTGATCAACAAATATTGCTCTCCAGTGTCTTCAGAAGTCCTGCACACACTAATTTGATACTTTTGATAGCCAAAGTTTATATAACCACAGACTCATAGAATACCAGGTTGGACGGGACCTCCAGGATCATCTGGTCCAGCCTTTTTTGGCAAAAGCAGAGTCTAAACAAATGGTCCAGCACCCTGTCCAGATGAATTCTAAAGGTGTCCAATGTCAGAGAATCCACCACTTCCCTGGGGAGATTATTCTCATTGCAAAAATTTTTCATCTTATGTCCAACTGGAATCTCCCCAGGATTTACTTGTACCCATCATCCCTCATCTTTTCTATATGACTCCTTGTAAAAGAGGAATCTGATCTTCTTTGTTGCCATCCTTTAAAAACTGTAACATGGTGAAGCTGTCTCCCTCAGGCCTTCTTTTCTCAAGGCTGAACAAGTCCAGTTCTCTCAGCCTTTGCCCCTAGGTCAGGCATCCCCCTCCTTTGCTCATCTTTGTGTCTGCCCTTTGGGCTTTGTCCAGCCAGTCCACTTCCTTTTTGTATAGCTGGGACCAAACCTGAACACAGAATTCTAGGCCTGGCATTCATAGTATTGCATGCTAGGGCCATTCCTGGCCCTGGAACTCCATTCTGCTGGCTGAGGAGAGTGGGATGCTGAGTTGCCAATCTCTGCTGGGGATGCCCTGGTTGATGCAGCCCAGCCTCCTCCTGGCTTTCTCTGCCCCAGCTGCACACTGCTCACTCATTCTGAACTTCTTGTACACCAGGACATCCAGGTCCTTTTCCACAAAGCTTCTCCCCATCCAGGCAGATTATGTTTTCCCAGGTGCAAGACCTTGCATTTGTCTTTGTTGAACTTCATATATTTCTGTTAAGCCACTCTTTCAGCTAATCCAGGTCTGTCTGGAAATTACCAGAATATATAAACAGGGTAAGTGATACAATTACAGCACATTTAATGTCATCCAACACAACTTGAACTAGATAAAAGATACATTTAAATTATTACACATTTGTTTTCAGCCTTAATTAAGCCAGCAGTAATTAACAGATTCATATGTGTGTGTGTGTATTAAAGAATATGCCATTAAAATATGCTTTGGAAATGTCAAAACATGTTGTTACAGCAGGGTCCAACATTGATCAGCTTCCTTGACAGCTGGAGAGCCTCACAGGAGTTTCAGTTTGAATGCTTCAGGCCCCTAATCTTTCCTGTGTATTTGATTTTCCAGATGGACAACTGTTCCAGGATATGCTATAATCTTACTGCCTCAGGGTTCAAACAAAACAGGTCAGTGTACTTTAGTGTATTCTGAATTTCATTCAGGCCAAGACTATGACCTACAGTACAAATACAGGATGAGAGGCAGTGACCTTCAACTTGCATGAAGCTGGATGTCCAGAGGGCTGCAGATTAATACTGAGTTGACTCAGAATATTTCAGCTCAGTGTGATGAGCCAAGTGTGTCAATTCAGGTTGACACAACCCAAAATGAAGACAAGACAAACATATTAAAATTCACATTATTGGAGAGTAGGCAACGTTTTCTATCAAAAATCAACCAAATAATCTCCACAAAATTCCCCACCATCACTTTTTACAAATCCACTTTCTCCAATGTTGCTTCTTTATATTTTCAGTTCCACGGTATCTGGACAGCTGGCAGAAAAAGGCAGAAACCAGTTGGACTCAGTGAGTCTTTCAAATCTTGAATCAATCTTGCAAGGGTAGCAGCTTTAAAATTTGTAAAAAATGTTTAAAATATCTAAACATTTGTTAATGTTTATATATTTTTCTCATCTTTTTCCTGCTTTTCTAGCTTCCTCACTCTCTCAATGACACACACATTCACATATACTCTCACCTTTGCATGTTGGAGAACCTCTTGTGCATTCTCCAGTCCCACCTTCTTGTTCAAGCATAGGTTCACTCACACAAGCCTCTACAAAGTAAAGCTTCTTTACTTTCTTTACTTTTCTTTAATCTCTTTCTTCTAATGATAGCTAAATCCTGTAATGTAAAAGATGATCTCTCTGGGAACAACTGAAGTGGGGAACAACATGCAGTTCACATCTCTCCTTCATTCTTTACTGGAGAAGATTAGTGTTGTGGTAATTGTGCTCTCATTGGAAGCATAAAGGAGTTATAAAGCTGTAACTGCCTGCTCTTTTCCTTCAAACTTGGTTTCAGAAGGTTGAATCCAATCCAGATGGGATGCCTTATAAAGCATTCTTGTGCTTTTTTTCATGCCTCCAACACAGACTTCTTGGAATGTCAGGTTCTCTTTTTCTCTTTTTCTTTATTTTTGAGGTCTCTTCCCCCCTCTTGTTTGTCTGCCAATGTCAAGTGAACATGAAGAACACCAGTTCATTCAAAACCAAACCCTGTTATATCTATAATTCCAAGAGTCAATATCCCCCCTGTCTGGTCCCTGGGATGCTCCTGCAAACATACTGGTTGGTATCTTAGGAATACCTGGCTCACAATGTGCCCACCAAGGCTCCCACTGATGGGGTGGCAGGACATTACACACCCTTCCTAGTCTTGCAAACCTTACTTCAATCAGCAAAGCTCAAATTGCTGTTTTCATATGACACATCTGGGCTCTCCTAAATGTTCATGACAGTGAGGTTCTAATCCATTGTCTCCTTGTATGGCAGTGCCAGCCTGCTACTCAGAATGACTGTCATCTCCATCGCCCAAAGCACCACACTGCACTCTCACTACAGCAACACTGCTCATGGGATTTATAGCAGGTGCTGATTGATGTAATAAGCAAGCCCACAACACCTCCAGCCTGTGTCATTCACATCTCCTGACACTGCTGCAGCATCCAGCTCTGCAGGACAGAGCCATCTCCCACTGAGACCTCCAACCCCAGAACAGCAGTCTGGTTAGAAAAGTGCATGTTGTAAGAAATAGGGCAAGGAAGGCAAGAGATCATGGCTGAGTTGAGACCTGCTGGTCAAACTAAAGGGCAAGAATGAAATGTACAGGCAGTGGAAGAAGGGACATGTATCCTGGGAAGGGTACAGGGATGTGGTCTGCTTGTGTAGGGTTGGGGTCAGGAAGCCCAAGGTGCAATTAGAGCTAAATTTGGCAAGGGATACAAAGAAAAATAAACATTTCTAACCAAAAAAGGAAGAGGATGAGAGGAGCCTTGAGGAGAAGGACTTGTGGGTCCAGGTGGATGAGAGGCTGGACATGACCCAGAAATGTGCACTTGCATCCCAGAAAGCCAAACATGTCCTGGGCTGCATTCTAAGCAGCATGGGCAGCAGAGGAGGGAGGGGATTCTGCCCCTCTGCTCTGCCCTGCTCTGATGAGACCCCACCTGCCATGCTGCCTTCAGCTCTGGGGCTTTAGCACAGGAAGGACATGGACCATGTTCAGAGGAAGGCCCCAAAGATGGATGGTCAGAGGGCTGGATCACCTCTCCTATGAGGACAGGTTAAGAGAGCTGGGTTTGTTCAGCCTGGAGAAGAGAAGGGAGACCTTGTGGCATCCTTTCAGTACACAAAGAAAGATTTAGCAGGACTATAGTGACAGGACAAGGGAAAATGGTTTTAAATGAAAAGAGTATATGTAGACTAGATATAAGCAAGAAATTTTGTGGTGANAATTTTGTTGTGAAGAGGCTGAAGAATCACTGGCACAGGTTGCCTAGACAGGTGGTAGATTCTCCATCCCTGGAAGTCTTCAAGGTCAGGTTGGATGGGGCTCTGAGCAACCTGATTTAGTTGAAATTTCCCTGACCATGGCAGGGGGGTTGGAACTGGATAATCTTCAAAGCCCCTCACAAGCCATTGTATGATTCTATGTGCAAGTGGGATGGCACCAATAATTCAGTACATTTTTCTTCCCAGGCATTCACATTTACTTCTGATAGCCACCAGTCTGTCTTTCATTTCAGAGAGTGTTCTCTCCCTTCTTCTTCCAGGTAGCCAGTATTTGTCTGACTCAGCAGATAACATACCATATTTAAAATATAATAATAATAATAGTTAAAAAAATTTTAAAAATCACTTTATAAATTCAGTCCCTTGTGAAATTTTTAGAAGTGATTCCTAGAACATCATGTGGCATGAGGCCATGGGAGTACTTAAGTTTTATTTTTTGCTTAATTGCCTGTGAAAGTCCTGCCCTTGGCATTATGGTTAATGGTTAAAACTGTTTTGTACTGGATTATAATTTATTGTGGTCAACAGAAATAAAGTTCATTGTACCTGTCAATATGAATCTTGTCTCCTGACACAACATTCTTTAAGTAGATCAAATTCCAACCTTTTTCAATCAATAAAAATACACACAAAGCAGTTGACTTCTCTTTCTGTAGACTGGCTGCTGGAGAGCTTTGGTGATTTAGGGAATAACCTAAAAGCTCATTCAGTGGAGAAGCTGAGCCATGTCAAGGAGATAAAAAGGTTTACAAAGTATACCCCTGTGCCCTGGTCCCCAACTTGTGGAATGAAGTAGGAGGCATTATAAAAAAGAGAAAACAGGTTTTAAAATTATTAATTTACAGAGAGAGTACATGGGTATTTGTAACAGATGACAGTTCAGATGGAAGATTAGTTGCTAGGCGAGGTTATTGAAATATCCTCCACTGAGGAGGACTATGAGCCCACGGAACCAGGATCGGCTGAGGTCCCTTGGAGCCCTAGGGCAAAGACCAACCCCCAAGCTCTGGTGACAGGGAGGGCCTGCCCCAAGGTGCCTTGCAGCAGTGTGCAGATGTACCCCAGTTTTACCCCCCTGGCTGGTCCTCTGTCTCCCTGCCTCTGCAAGGTCAGGTTCCAGATTGTTCTCCTTTCCTGGGTTCCCTGTTGATCCCTGTCCCCTAGCCACACACCTTCCCTGTCCTCCCGTTGGCCCGCACGCCCCGGGCCCTCCTGTGTGCTGCCCCCGAGCCCTCAGAACATTGGCCCTGATGCTCTCCCCGCCCCTACCTACCCAGCAAAACCCCTGTATGCTCCCACTGTTCTTCATTCCTGGTTCCCGCCGTGTGTGGCTGCAATGAACCCCGTGGCAGCCCAAAGGAGAGCCCTTTCCCGGGTCTGTCGGTGGTGGGTCCCAGCGCTGCCTGGTGTGTGTGTGCTCCTGGGGAAGCGTGTCTGTGGCACCCAGCGGCTCCCGGCTGCAGGCGCTTCTGGAAGGCTGTGGCACCTTACCAACAGCCCGCCACCACAACACTCCACTGGTTTGTTACAAGAAGGCAAAAGGTGTCTACTAGCCAGACCAGCAGTTTGCTCTCCTTTGGAAATCCACCCTTTTCTCTACCATGAACAACAGATTTTAACATGGATTCAATTTTGCCCATTTCTAGTGGGGCAGTGGGGTAAAGGCAGGGATTGGGTTTTGGGGTTGAGGGTTTTTTTGTTTGTTTCTACATTTTGCATACTTCATTTTCTACTTGAGGCTGTCTTTTGGAACACTGCCATAAAATACTGACACACTGTGGAGGCACCAGGTCTGATAAGACACAGACTTGGGGCCATTCTCTTGCCCACGGGTGGGTGTTCCCTGATGCCAAGCTCTGAGCAGAAACATCCCTGTAGATATTTTTTCCCTGAATAAAAGCTGCCAAGTTTCTAGCCCATGGAAAACTTCAGCATATCAGCATCATGCAGTCTGTATCCTCACTGCTGGAAAAGACAGGTCTTCTCACAGCGTGAAGGAAATTTCTTTCTCTTCTTCCTACTCTGTTCCATCCCTGAATAATGTGCCAAAATGTACAATTTCTCCTGTTTCATAGTATGAATCACTGCCCCAGTAGGAAGTAAATTGCAAACCCCAACTCACTTAAGATAATTTCCCAGTATTTAATCATGATCACAGAGCTAAATACATAAACTCAAGAACTCTTTATGCCATTCCAAAGACCTCCCTTTTCTCCTTTAACCATTGTATACATGTAGAATGATTTAAATTTTTTTATAACTTACTCATTATTTAGGTTTTTTTTTTGTTCTCCAACTATGCTAAAATTGTCTTACTTCTTCCATTTATGTCTTTTTGTAGTCTTGAAGGCTGCTTTACACAGAAGAAACAACCACAAAGCAATGATACTCAGAGGTTTACCAGCAACACATAAATATTTATATGTACTCCATACTGCAGATTATCCAGTGAGTCAAAATACATGTATAATGCAGACATTTATATGTAATTTTCATATGAAAGGCACAAAACAGGTGAGACAGTTTCATGCTTGCTTTCATTTAATACACTGAGGTTGAGGTGAATGCTCTTTTACTTTGCCTTTGAAGATTTAGAGTTGTGTTGGCCTTTTGTCTTTGCTTACAGTGCTCAGTCATGAAGATGCTTCAGAGCACCAGCTTTCTACCTCAGGTGATCTGGTTCCAGCCCTCATCCAGATCACACCTAGGGAGGTTATTTGGTCTCATCATGCTCTCTAGTGGCTGCTTTTCTACTGAGCATATGCCATGCTCCAGGGAGGACCAGCCCTGGAGCAGAAGTGATCCTGCAACACTTTCACAGCCTGAGCACAAAAGGTAAAACAGGAGGGTCATTTTGGCTTGGTTCTAGTCAGTCCAAAACCTTGTCTCAATCTCTCACCTCAAAGAACCAGAGAATAAATGCCTTCATGACAGTCATACAAATTTTTAATATATTTTCAGATCTCCTCTTCCTGACTATAATCCCTCCATTTGAAATCTGGAGTCAATAATAATGAAATTGACAAAAACATGGTTAAAAATTCAAACTTTTTTTGCCTCAAAAAAAATTATATAAAAATTGCATTGAAAAGAGCTATTGAAGTTAGTGGGAAAGGCCTCACTGACTTCAGTAGGCTTTGAACCATGTGGCCAAATATACTTCTGGTTCTGTCTATCACTAAATTTCAGGAGTCTGCAAATTTTTATGGGGTCTTCCCAGGAACAGAATTTTTCAAGCATTTTAGAATTGTAGATTTGCTGATGCGTGTGTCCTGAAAATAGAGAAATAATCCACAAAAATTTATAATGAAATTGGATTTTTGACCTTGAAAAAATCACAGAGAAAGATTTGGTTCAAATTCTGAGCAACAATGCAGATCAGAATTATTTTCTGAATAAAAAAGAAATTGCAGTAGAATAAAGCTGAGACTCAGCAAAAACAAATTATTCACTCTTGATCATACCTCGAGCAGAGAGAAAGTAAGCTACCATATGAAGGAGATGATAGGTTTATTTTTCAATTATAGCTTTTGCTTTTTGAAGGGTTACTTCAGTTTAGTGCTAAAATGCCACAAGAGCAGGATGGAATAGCACTGTGAGGGATTTGTTCATGGCTTTGGTCCTGGGCAGTGGCATGAGCCCCCTTCTCCTGACAGCTGTAGCAGCCTGTTCATAAACTTCTTTAATGCAAGGCCAGCAATGCCTTTGAGCTGCCCACCCTGCCCCATTCCCATGCACAGGGCTGCTGGGAGGGCACCCCTACTCTGCAAGCTGTGACCAAATGGGCTTGTTGACTTTCTTCCCACACACTGGGGGTGACACTGTGGGGATTTAAGAGAGAAAAATAAAAATGATGCTTTCCATTTGTGGGATGTAGGTGGTCAAGAGAAACAAAAGCCTTTGCAGAAGTTTTACATGAGATACACAGATGGCTTTGGGGGTGTGGCAGACTCTGTTGATGCTAAAAAGATGAAGGAAGCCAAAAAAGATTTGTGACAGATGCTTTCAAGCTATGGAGTATTTAAAGAAGATTGCATTAACTTTATAAATGTTAGAAATGTTTCCTAACGAAAATCAAGTTTTTGTCAGTAGCTGTGTTCCCAGATAAATAAGACATGAGGTGTTTCCTTCAAGAATAAAGGATGTAGGGAGGTAACTAATACTGTTTTCAACTTTGCAACAACTTCAAGTGGAAAATATTTGAAGCTCCTGCTCCAAGGAGGCTACCACACAAACTGCTGAGGCTCAAAGGCAAACCAAAAGAAGCTTCAACCATTTATAAAAGTAACAATACTGACTGGGGACAGAGATGTCTTCTAATAACTCACTGTGACTAACAAGGGCAAATGCTTCAGAGCCCTAAAATTGTTGGAAGATGGGTGATCACCAAGTAGCTGCATTGTGTGGCTGTTGTTTTGAGGCCTATTTCCTAATACATTATTTTGCTCTTGGTAAATAGTTCATAATCTTGAGAGAGCTGAAGAGGCTGGAGAAAAGTGTCAGAGCAGCTACTCAGAGTGAGACTTGCAAAGGGTTGGAGGGGGGTTTAGGTAAGGGCCAATTAAGACAGGCAGCACAATGGGATCTTGCCTCAAGAGAGCTGACAAGCTGAGATATCGTAAGGGAAAAGGATGTGCAGTTACCTTAGAAACTGGAATGAGAACCTTAATAAATTATTAACATATCTGAAAACTAAGAAAAAACAGTATTTCCAATTATTAGAAAACAAGGTTCAAGGATCTCGTTTTAGAAACAAAGACAGTTTTAGTAATGAGGGAACTGAGATTTTTTCCTTTTTCTTTGCCACAAAAAGGGAAGGTCTGCAAGAAAGATCCAAGCAGCAATTAAAATACTATTTTTTTTCTTTAAACCTGCACAAAATAAATGTGTTCCTTCCTACACATATCTAATGTTTTACCGAATTCCCGGATATTGTCTCCCTATTTTTCTTCCCTCAGTTCACTTTGTTTGGGATGGGCTCTAACAATCTTGGCTGTATGGAGAATTTCCAATGTGACCAAACCAGGGAAAAACTGCAAGTCCTTTTTGGCCTTTGGCCAGGATGATTCTCCTCCAACAAGGTGCTTCGGGCAGCAGTTGTGCCTTGGAGAATGCTAAATGCTGTGAAATCAGACCATTAAAACCTTTGAAGTTATAAAAGAGTTATGTTCACAAACATGGAGTTGACTTTAGAAGGAGAGAAATGTTACATCAGGCTTTCAGATAGCTCTCCAAATAGGAGAGTATTCTTCTTAGAGGTATTTTGGTACTGGAAAAGTTGATTTCTCACTGCTTACCATATCTAAAATTATTCTAAATATGTTGCATTGTGAAAATGAGTTTATGAGTTAACAAATGAGGAAGTACTTGCTTGAGTGGAAAAACATGAGTTTTTCCACTCAAGACCAAATACTCAAAAACTTGAGAAAGAGAATTGCCCCTGCTTAAAGCCCAAGTTTGATGCCCAACTACCTCACTGGGAAACCTAAAACTAAAAGGACTGATATAAAAGCAGTTTTTGGCCAGATGTGTAGGACTGAAATTCCTAAGGGGAAAAATGGGCAGAGGAAGCAGGTTTCTGCCTGAGAAAAACTGGGCTGATCATCAACCAAGAAATCCAAATATTTGCTTGGAAATATTTTCACATCTTGATATGTCAGGCTGGAAAGTCCACACTCTGAGTGTCTCTATCCAAAAGCAGACTTGGTGCATGAGTGTGCATCCTGCTGCCAGTGAGTCACCTGGAGGATTTGTCATCCAGTTACAGTATTGGGGAAAGGGGAAAATGCAGTTTATCCTGTGCAGGATAATTGTAATGACATTATTCAGGCAAATAATTCCAAATGTTGTGCCTGAAGTAGTGGATAGTTGCATTGCTCGCTGGTTATTTCTCTTGCTTCCTTGACTGCTGGATGCATGTTTACAAGAGCTAATTAGAGTGGACTGTGTTATTTACAGTGTTAGACTTTAGAAGGAAAAAGCTTACTGTATAATCTCTGCCTCAAGTGTGTTTGAGCAGAGACCACTTTAGGGGAGGAGCCAGCGGGAACGAACTCGGCAATTATTTTAACACAGTCAAGAATTTCTATCCCCTAAGTGGCACTATGAAATATTCCCATAGGGATTACCTGATACCAGATTATACAGGGTAGATATTTCTTTCTGTATGAACTGTATCACTTTGGGGCACAGTTTGTTTCAGACTCCTGGGCTTCAAATTAAATTTTCAATACATGTAACATATGTACACAGAAATCAGAACTAGGAAAGGCTATAGTTTTTCCTTCTGGTCCATATTATCCCCTTCTTTTTAAAGTTTAGGAACCACTTCCTCTCCCACAGCAATTTTATTCAATTGTTTGGGGCTCTTTTTTTGTAGTTGCATATGATTTCTACTAAGGGTAGGAGGAAGTGGATGAAATCTGGGAAAGCTAAAAACTTTACCTTTTATTAAGCTCCAAAGGCAAAAACGTGAGATCCAAATATTTTCTTTGATGGAAAAGAATCCCTGGATAACATAACAATTTCTAACATCTTCACCAGGAGAAGGTTATGTTTAGCAAACCTAGGGTTTCCCTCAAGAAACACCTGGAAGTGAAGGTCCAAAAAATATTAGAAGGGTATTTGGTCCTACTTTTCAGGCAAATCAATTAGTGCTTCAGGCTATCAAGTTTCAAAGATTTCAGCTGAGTCCCTTCAATTTGTTCCAGCTGTGGCGAGCCCATTCATACCCAAATCCTAGCAACTATGCTGGAGAGCATTATGTTTTCCAGAAAGTTGTTTTATCAAATGATAGCACACTTTTGTCAACAGGTCCTTCACAGAAAGGCACAGAAATGAAGAAAAAAAAAAAATACATTGGAAGTGTTAGACNTATAGGAAACAGTCTTACATATACTTTATGTAACACTCTAGTCAGCAACTGTGAATAAGAGAGAGGGTATCAGAGCCCCTTGCCTGATGTCCTATAAACAGGTTGAAGAACCATCCATTTTCTTCTCGAACTTGATGAGTTGCAAACATTGCAGTAGTGATTTCCTTCAAGTGTCTGTGTGGAATCCTCTGTGTGAATCCAATTAAGTGAAGAAATATTAAAAAGAGCTGCTTCTTTGAAGACTGTTCCTCTAACCAGTGCATTTCAAAGACAGTGATGAAGCAAAGAGCCTGCACCATGATCTGTTGCCAAATTTGGCCACATCTGGAGGACCAATGAGACTTTCAGATCTACCTGAACATTGCAGGAGTTTGCAAATTTAAAGTGCAGGTTCTCCCAGCTCTTTCTCTGTGGACACAGTTCATCACAAGTTCCTCAGCCTTGATTGAGTATTGAAGGAATTATAACTTCCTACAGCCTCCAAAAATACTTTTTCAGAACATTTCTGTGTTTTTTTTCCAGTGGTTTTCCAACTCTGACACAGCCACTGAGGATGACAAACACTGTTGTTGGCAGCAGAGTGAATCAGAGCTCCAGTGACAGCCACCCTGTGACTGAAATGCCTTTTCAAGTTAGAATGCTCAGGGACTCATAAGCCTGGGGAAAGCACAGCCTGGAGAGAGGAAGCTGGGGTGAGGCGAGAGAGGCAAGGACAACTGGAAAACCTGACAAGAAACATCAAAGGAGAAATACAAAACTGAGATTTGAAAAGGTAAATTTCAAAGCCATTTCCATCTGGCTGCTCTGATTGCACTGAAGAAAATTGAGAGCGAGCTGTTTCCAAAGGGTAATGAGACCTGCAAAGGCACAAGGCAGGCCAGGGACACGCTGCCAATTTGTTGGGAATGAAGAAAGCTTCCCAAAGTCCCTGTCCAAGGGGAAGAGAGATAAGGAGACTGGGGTAATAAGAAGGTTAAACAACTGATGCATAAACCCATGCTCAATTAATTGTCATACTCCAAGCAGAATTTCTTTGCCACAGGTACACAGATGTAGAATCCCCTGTTCACCAGGAGCAAAGGTAAATGGGAGTGTGCCTTGGTGATAGAGAGGATTAGATCCTCTGCTCTATATGTCAGCTCTGAACCTAACTTCCCCTAAGATGTGAGCTTAAACCTTACTATCCTGACTCAGAGCTGCCTTGGACACTACAGTCAGTCTCTAAACTCTTACTGAGCTTGGCATTCGAACAGAGGGTTTTCCTCCATACCTACAACGTGTGGCTGCTGATTTGACTTCAAATGTAGCAATGCTACAGCATTAGCAAAATTCTGCCTTTGGTATTGATGGGTAATTCTGGGGTCCTTCAAGAAAGAAACCTCCATATAGAAGATGTTTCCATACAAAGGAATATGTTTGTCAGGCTATTCATCTCTGCCCACTGCTGAAGTGCTCTGTATCAAACCTCTAAGTGTGGGAGGCAGCAACTTTAAAATGGGTGAAAAGATTGCTTATTCTCCAAAATCTGACTGTATTACTGTTTGGCATTTTGTTTGATGAAGCTCTAAAGGACAAAATCGAGGTATTCATATATGTTTGGACAATGTCTATCATATTAAGCGTACTGGGAAGAGAGGGGAGGTAGATAACAGATGGGGATAAGTGATGCTTGCACAAAAAAGAAATTGAGCGCAGCAGAATTGAAAGCCAAGAGCTAACAAATTAAAAGACATCTTCAGGAGCTGCAGTGAAAGCTGAGCTGTCAGTGATTTAGCACCTGAGTAGCTGGCTTGGATAGTATGGGCACATGTCCAGTGGAAATAAACTGTGGAAGTTCCATTGGGAGTGGTGAAATTTAAGTTTAGTTTATAGGCTCAGGACTACATCTTAGAATTCTTCTCTTGAGTATGCAGAGAAAACCAGGAGTGATGCAAAGGGACAATAACCTTTCTACCTTTTCTGGGTTCTTTTAATGCAGGAGAACTTTAACTGAATATCAGGAGCTCCATGGTAGCTGACCAGGGTAATCAACAGGCTGAGGCCAGCCCACTTCACCACCATCTGCTGCTGTTGAGCTGCACACCTGTACCAACCTGTTAATTTTTCACAGTAGATTTGGAATCTCCTATTTTTCCTCCTGGGGTAAAAAGACTGCTCCATCTTCTTAGGATTGCAACAAAACAAGTCTGTGCTGGCCCTATGCTATGAGCTCCTTAATGAAGGGATTTGTCTTCTATATGTCAAGATCATCCCAAATCCCCACATTTGCTTTTTAATAGTCAAAGCCCAAACTCACAGCAAAGCCTAGTATTCATCTCTTTCCACATAGAGTACTTGGAAAGCTTGTAGGAAATGGGACAGGGGTGCCTTTAAGTGCCTCTAAAAGCACAGATGATAAATAAAACCTGAAGTATTAGAAGTAAAGGAGCAGAAACATTATGCAGAAACAATATGGCAGAGACTGTTTTTGATTCAGCCCTGCTTATCATCATCATCTTTAAATGTAAATTTTCTCCATGCTTTAATCAGGGACTTTTTGTACTCCTTTAAAGTACTAAAGCTGCAGTCCACATACAAGTGCTTCCCTTTTCAGTAACACCACTTTTGTGATGCTTGTCAAATTTTGCTGAACACCGGGAGAAATGACCACTCTGTGTTCAGCTCTTTTCTCATGTAGTGCTCTCTATGCAATTTGGATTCCCTCCATTTAGCCCTCATCTCAACTGAAATGAAGGCAGTGATTCAGTCACGACTTCCAAAAAAAGCATCTGTTCACTGAACCTCAAAAGGAGCTGCAAGCCCATTGACCTTTAGCAGCTACAAGGCAGAATGACAGCACCTCCTCTCTCCAGTAATATGAGCTGGGGACAGATCTGATGGAAAAGGGATTTTCTGTGTAGAAAAGTTCATAAATATGAAGATTCATATTTTCTAACTGTTGACAGTGCAGAGTGCCAGTACAGCAGATAACTGAATTGCCAAGGATAAAACATCTATTTTTAAAGGTTGCCCCTCCTACTGAGGTTTGATGGTCTTCTCAAATTTTCACTGCACAAGTGGTCAGCCTATTCTGTTGAATCACTATCAGCAGATTCAAGACTCCTATCCCTCTCAAGGAATTCTGCTGCATCATTGGGACAGGAAAGGAGGATGGTGCAAGTCCAGGAGGAAGCCACAGAGGCAGCCAACCTCAGGGCACAGGTTAATTGCCTGTTTTTATTTTGCTGTCATTTTTTTGCCCAGTGTACACAATGTCATCAGGGGAAATGGATGTTTTGAAGCCAACATGGATAAATTGCCATAGATATTTAGCATTTTTGCAAAGATGACTTTGGTTATAGCCCTGTGATATGTTGTTAAGTTCTGCCTTGATATTTGAATCCTAAGCTAAAATGAAATCCTCTGGTTTTGTTGTTTTGGATTCTGAGACTGGGCCAGGCTACCCAGAAGGAGACACATCAGTTAGGTAGAGTCTGGAGCTCTTTAATTTACTGCCTTTTGTTCTCTGCAGGCTCTTTAGTTGGCTTTTCCTAATTAGGATACAATTTCCTTAGTAGAAATTACCTTCTCAGAAATTATAGTGCATTGTTCAATGACTTTTTTTACCTAATACAAAAATGCTCCTGGTTTGTTGTGTTGGTTGTTCTTCTTCTCAGAGGGACAAGTTCCACCTTTGCGAATTCAGCACTGTTATAACAAAACGGAAACCTACCCAGACCATGAGAAGCAAATGCTCAAGATATAAGTATACAGACAGATTTGTGTGTGTATATCTATAAATGTATGCCCACATATACTTGTTATACCATTATATCCAACTTATATACAATCTTTCTTCATATTTATGTCTTGATATTTACTTATATTTTACATAAATAAGGCTAAAATTACATATGATAGATCTGTCAGATGTTAAAGTACTTTTACATGCTTAGAACACAACAAAAAAAAGTTTTCATTTGGCAGTTATGTGTTTGCCTCATCCCTTTACCAACATGGCTTGAAATGAACGTAAGAAGCAGAACACTTTAAAAATGTACAAATGCAACATTGCTGGAAAGAGGACAGGCTAGACAACTGTGTCAGCAACACGTACAAGGGAGCAAACCAGCAGCGAGGGGGTGGATATTTTGTGGTTACTGAGAGGTTTAGCTCTGGCAGAGTTAGAAAAAAATCCAACAGATATAAAAAAAAAAAGTATATGTTCATTCATGCAATATTTCTGTTTGCAGTTTTCTGAGACGAAGGCACTCAGCCATGGCTGCTCTCACAAGCATTCCAGAAGCAGTCACAGAAAGGGAGTAGGACAGTTACAAATGAATCACAAGAAAGCACAGGTGACTGGTGGGCAATCCAAGTAGAAAGTCATAGATAATGACAGGGTTGCCCACAGCTGCCTTCACAGTTACCAGAAAGTAATGTGACTTGCCTGCCACTTGCACCATGCTTTTTCTGCTGGTAATGGCTTTGTACAATGTCAGACTGCAGGAAATGCCCTCTGGACCACTGTTCTTGGGTTATAATGATGAAGTAGTTGTGGGAAGTTGTTACTCCCAGGCTGCAGGTGAGGGAAGAAGCAAGACTTTCCCTGCTCTTTTATAGCTTAGCAACAAGGTGCAGTGCATATTCCTGTACTTGCAAACAGGCACTGATTTCTCTGCCTCTGAGGCACAGACTGAGCTGAGAGAGGCTGGCTGCAATGACTTTGGGTAGCTTTTTCTTTGTGAAGAGAAAGGTTTCTGAGTTACTACATTTCACAACACGGCAGACCCCATAACCTTGCTGTACTTCTTTCTATCATTCCCTTTCATGGCACTGAGGTTCAAAAATACAAAGGACATTATGTAATTAGCAGCTCAAGACAATCTTCCTCAAGTGCTCCTTTCATCAAAGTATGCATTTTGCTTAGACATCAATTTTTGGTCTCTATATTTATTTCATGTTATGCAGAATAGCTTTTGAAGGGAGGGAGCTCATGCAGTGCTAGTGTCTGGAGTCTGCCTGACTGCAGAGATTTCAAAGGGCTCTTGGAGCATCCATCTGTGGGCAGAAATGAACTACTTCTACTTCTAAAACGTATTTCCACTAAGACAACCAGAGTTCAGAGCTCTCAGTTTCCTGCAGACTGTGCTTAGCATTTTGTGGTCTTGGCCCCCAGTTCCACAGTTTATCTGGGAACAGGATAACAGGGTTAAACAAGGACTTCTCAAAAATTCAATTTATGGATAAAACATAAGAATTTATTCTTCTGCACTCAGAATAAAAGAGCAATTTTTTCTGTCATTTGGGCAAAATTTTTCTATTAACGTTGTGTTTTGTATTTTCTGGAGATCATTTCATTGCACCTATTAAAAATATTTATGTCATAAGAAAAAATGTTGGGACTCCTTCAAGGAAAATAGATGAGAATGGGTCCACATATTTCAGAAATGAATGCAGAAATTATTAGATCACTCTCAGTGAGCTTAGTGGGAGACTGTTGTAGTGAGAATGATTAGTATATTTTTATCTGAATGCAAGTCCAGAAATTAGATTACAACAACAAAAGAGGAGTTTTAAGTGAAAAAGCAATACAAAAAGTAGCTTCCCAGGTGCATTTTTGGATCTGTTGGGCACCTTATAAATAACCTTGTTCATTTAAAAGACTAGGTTTACACTTGATAAAATATAATCTTCTTAAAATACATGATAATCTCTCAATTTAAGATAATATCTTTAAAGAAATTTAGCAAAACATGCTGAACACAAAACTTTATGGAACGGTTAACTGTTAAAAAGAACAAAATTAAGATGGTGTCCAAAACAAAACAAAACAAACAGGAAGAAACAAAAAAACCACATCATCCTCATCAAAGCAGGAATGTGTGCACTATTTTATGTCAGTATATTTCATTTTATGTATGATTTGCCTGTGTCAAACAAAAACTTGCTAGTTTTGTTAGCAGAAAATAGATGAGAGCAGTCTGTAAACAATCCCTTTGAATTATTTTATCATCCCTGCACTCTGTTCTCTCTAAATAAAACAACAACAAATCTGGATTCAAAGAGCCAAAGCCTGCCTTCAGATGTGGATGTGCATCTCACTCCAATGTCAGGTGGAGTCAGGTACTCAGATCAGAGGAAAGAATTTAACACCATGAGGGAATACTGGGGAGAGGAGCCTTGAGGGAGAAAAGGTCTAAGGGTATTTTTAAGGCAGTAATTTTTAAACCAGATTTTAAAATGTAAAACACTAGAAAAATCCTTCCATTTCATAGAAGAATTTTCCAGTGCTTAATATTTTTTCTGGGTTTTTTTAATGATTTTCTAGCCAAGACCAAGTAAACTGTCCCAGAAAGAGTTCAAGAAACCCAAGTCAGCATGCATGAGGTTAATGCCAATTCTACTTCAGCATGTGGATGATCTCCTCTCAATTGCTTATTTTCCTATTTTCCTTAAAGGTTCTTTTCCTGCTGTCTGCTCCAAACCACATGGACATTTCAGTGCAAAATTTGCATTTGGCTCAGCCTGGTCCTGACCAATTTAACCTTCAGTATTCAAATCAAGAAAAGCTTAACAGGTTAATACTGGGGTATGATAACTGACAGAGTCACCTAAATAAAAATGAGTGTCAGAACAAATCGGATTTTGGAACTGAATGTTCTTGAATGTTCAGTTTATCTCAGGAAGCAAATTCTTGGGACTGGTGTAGTCTGTTTCCCTGGATACCTTTGGCTAATACTGGTCCAGTTGGATAGAATCCATCTGAGCTACCAAAAAACACTCTTCAGTGTTTCATCTAGTTTATATATTATTATGATCTTAATCTTAATAGTCATAAAGCAGAAGGGACTGTGGTATCCACAGTAATGAGCAAGTGGATCAACTTTTTATTTTAAGGAATTTAAAGAGCTCACACTCAGAGCTGTTGCATTAAGAGTTTCTACATGATGCCTATTCATATTGATATACAAGTACTCCACACACCTCAATTAATTTGATTTCATAATGCTTCTTAGGGAGGAATACTCTTCCCACTAACAGACAGGGAGACCTGGATAATGAGATGTTTCAGTTCCTCCAAATTTCATGGCAAAAGCTGGAATTGCAGAGTGAGTCTAGAGTGCTCCAGTGCTTCACCACGGCTCTGCTCAAGGACTTTGTGGTCAGACCCGTATGAAAAAAACAGCTCAAGTTTGAGCCCTTTTCAAAGTCTGGCCAATTTACCTGCAATGAGTAAACAACTTGACAAGGAGTTCTTGCTTTTTTTGTCTTTTAGCAAGTTTATTTTGTAGCCATGTTAGCAGTTATTACAAGAGGCTTCAGATAGACTCTCTGGACCCAGGTGCATATTTTCTATACTGCAAAAACAGTAGGAAACATCCTTAAACCTGCTGTTAGAGAGTGGGCTCATTCATTGATAATTCTGGAGGTGGTATCTTGCACCTTTACTACATGCTGCATCCTTGCAAAATATCTGAGGGAGAATGAATGGGGAAGTGGATTAGCAAGAACCATCCACAGAGCAATTCTAGCCCTTTATCAAAATCACAGGTGATGTAAAGCCCTCCAGCATTATAAAACACTTGCAGGAAGCCTGAAGAGGGTTTGGGTTTCCCAGCTCCAGAAGACAAGAGTGAGAGCAAAGCCATCTCTTTTGAAATATTTAACTGTGCCTTGGGCACCAGGTTATGATCAAGGATAAGGATGGGTGGAAAATCCCATTTGCTTTTCAACATCTGCTTAACTTGTTCATGGCTGTTTGCTATCAACAGTCTTTTAACAATCCAAGAAAAAAGAACTTTTCCAGTTTCAGGGATATTTATTTTACTTCTGAAACCAGAAAAGATTATATATTCAGAAGAACACAGCACTAGAAATAACATCTTCAGACACAAGTACCCATCCCTCTCAGGCCCATCTAGAATGGGATCATACGTTGCAGTTAAGTTGTATAATATCATTCACTAGCAAGTTAAATACTATAAGGGTTTTTTGGTGTTGCAAGGCACTTTTTAGTACGTATTCTCACTAATATATTTTAATCTAACTTGCTGTATAATGCAGACACAAGAAGTTCTTTAAATAACATGTCTGTCAAGTTGTGTTACAATTTAGTCTTTCTTGTAGGCAGATTTCCAATCCTGATTTAAAGAAATGCAGAGTGGTAGTGAGGTGACCTCTTTCCTGAAAAAACCTTTCCAAAGTTTAATTATAAAACCCAATCAACTAAACACACATACACAAAAACCCCCTGTATTCCCGATTTCTTGCCTCCAGCCTTGGGATTTCCTCTTTCCATCTTTGAATGCCAGAGTTGTGCAGCACCAGAAATCTCTTCACTCTGAGATACTTATGCACAGTGATCAGGTCACCTCTTAAATCATCACTTTGAGTACATTATGGACTGAATTGCTTGAATTATTCTAAAAGGCATTATTTTCATACCTCAGGTAGTCACATTTTTAGTGCTTTCAAAAGTATTTACACACTTCTCTCTTCTATTTGTTCTTCCAGATCTATCTATCTTAATTTAACACCACTATTTATAGATGAAATAATTCTTTCTTTCTTTCTCATTTCTTTCTCTCACAAAATCCATAGTCGCCTGCATGCCCAGTGCCTCAGGTAGCCAGCACATGTGAAGAAAACCCCTTATGTAAGGTGACAGCCAAGTGACAACATGAGGTTGATTTGTTGCAAATATAAAGTGCCAGAGACATCCTCCATGTCAGAAAATATTTTATGTAGAATAAAGCATAGAAGAATTAAAGAAAACAAAACCATAGCATTGCATAAAGCAGAGGTAATGTTTGATCTTCAGACCCTTCAGAAAGGAGTTCTCTGTATTGTTACAGAAGGAAATCTGCCACATGGAGTCTACCTCTACTTATCATAAACTTGTTCAGAAAGAAGGAAGGAAGATTCTTTGTAAAACAAACCATAACTACCCTGGGTATGTTTTTTGTTTCCAGACATGAAAACAATAATATTCTTTCTCTAATTCAGCATAATGTTAGTGATGCTTGCTTCACTTTATGTCCTAAGTTCTATATGACAGTGTTGCAGTTCAGCTGATAGATTGCCTCAGTGAAGAGGTGACTGTCTTGCCAAATGACAATCATAGGGCATTAATGTGGGCTATTAGTACAAGACCTCTCTCCAGCTGTGACTTTGTTCCTCCTGTTGATGTGCACTTAATATACTACCCAGAAAGCTCCAGGATTTTTTGTAATTACAGAAAGTATCATCTGTGATTATTACTGATTCTTGCAGTGAGAAATTTGATGTCAGATTCATTTTACCTGATTGCAAGGGTTTGTAATGCAGGTCCATCTGAGCTTGTCCTACAGGGACCACTTTAGAATCAACAGAAGAAATTAGCATTCTTAGGGCACATCTAGTCCTTTTTAGCTGTTGGCTGTAGGATAAGTGCTGATACCTCTTCACTTTAGATTTCTGAGAGTGGTCAGATGCTATGACTGATTCTTGGAAACTGCCAAGTAGGTGGGTGTGATACGTTCCTCATGTTGCCATTTAGCTTTTTATTAACTTAGAAACAGTTTTGTTAACTAGAAACAGTTCAAGGGAACTGTCTGTTACCTCATTCTGGCGTGCCCTGTCACTGCAGACATTATACTTGGCATTTGCTGGCTCTCTGTATTGAGGGCTCCAGGTTGGCATCACTCTGGCATGACTTTTTCTGGTATTTCTTTAGGAACATGAGCGCAGTCCTATGTGAGCATCTGCTGTTGTCACAACAGCTGCTGCCTTCCTTGCCACCCATGTCTAGGTGTGGTGATGAACCCATCAAGGCCATTTTTGGCCTGACTCTGGTGCCAAGGTCACTTCTCAAAGTAGAGATGTAGAAGAAAAAATGGTACTGATCACAACCATTGAAAGTAAACAGGTTGGCCAAAATTATGTGAGCACAATAACGTGTCACCCTATTTTCTCCTGGAATAGTCTTAGGGCCTACACCTGTTTTACATCATGCCAAATCTTGCTGCAGAGATGATTTTCTATCTGTCCCATAGGACTCAGGAGTCTTTGTTGGGAACACAACATGGCATTAAATTTAGTTTATTTGCAATAGTAGAAGTTGGTTAGTTTTCTGTCTGTGTGGGCATTTTTCTTACTCCTTACCACTTAAGTAATATAGAAAATATATGCAGCTGAGCAAGGCATTTTACTAAGTGCCTTTGCTCTGGCTAGTTGTAATGTCTACACGCTAATAAATCCTATAAATAAAACTGGGTTTCATCCAGGGATGAGAGACACTAAATGCCTTCTTGCTGGAGTGTGAAATCAATGATCACTTTTATCTGATAGGACCTGGCAATTTGTCAGGTTTAGAAGACCCGAAGTGAGCCAAGGATGCAGGACACAGCAACGAGATGAGAACAGAAGAAATAGAACATGGACTCAGAAATCAAAAGGCACCACTCAAAGATATGAAACAAAGAAATGAGAGAATGACTTACATGTTCTGTTTCAGTTGTTCCTCCAGTATTGTATTTCTTTTTCATGTCTTCTGCTAACTCATGTCTTCAGAGTAGATAAATATAATAGAGTAAAATCACTGAGATTGGTATTTTGGTCCCTGCCTGATTTCCTCTGGTGGGTAGGCTGGGATTTATAATCTCAGAGGGTTATCAGGAAGTATCAGGTTACTGTGAGAAGTTCTGAAAAGTTCTTAAAATAGGGGAAATTATTTTTCCTCCAGTGGGATCGATTTCAGCTCACTTAGGAAAAGCACAAATTACTGATGAAGCTAAAATAAATAATGACTCTTCCAAAGTTGATGCCACACTTTGGAATGGAGATGTCCAGATCATAGCTGGGTTATATGAACTGCAATTGGGTATTGTCCTTGGCATACCTGTCACCTATTGAAATTTGGTGGAAACTGAAATCAGTGAGTTGAAAAGTTATGGAAGAGTCAGACTGACCACACAAGCATGTACACAGAGCAGAACTGCAAAAGCTTTGCTTACATTCCCTTAACATTAAAGCTAACCCAAACAGCAAGGAATGCTGTTACACTTTGGAGGCCATTAGTGTGTGGAAGCTGAAGACATTTGATACAAAAAATATCCCAAACGAAAACAACAAACAACAACAACAACAACAACAACAACAACACACCCCAAAAAGCAAAAACAAAAAACCAAGCAACCAACCAACCAAACAAACCTCATAACTTCAGCACTAAGAAAGATTTTATTCATGATAAAATTTACCTTCTCCATTAAATTTTATGTACTTGGGGATCACTTTTCTTGTGTTTTGTTGGGTGTTTTTCTAAAAAAAGTGACTACGAATGTCTACGCATATGTGAAGAACCCTCAGTTACCCTCAAATAACATTTGAACTACTTAGCCAGCGTCAATAATGTTAATAGAGACATAGAAACTCTGAAGAAATTCTTGTGACTTTTATGAAAATAGGCCACTAGACTGAACACAGACCCTTGTTAACTGATTTAACTGAGGGTCCTACGACAATATTAGGCCCCAGAGGCCCGGCATGGGGGGAATAAAAGACCTTATAAATGTTCCATCTACCCAGAAAACTTCAAATGGACCCTGAATTGAGCCACGAGACATATTTCACATGGAATTATAAGTTCCAGTACATACAGTGATATGTATATTTTTTGGTTGCTCATAGACGACACAGAGTATGCAACTCTTAGTCTATGGTGTTGTTAAATAACTCTGATTTACTGGATGTGGGAAGAGAAGCTGATTCTAAGAATTCTGATGAGAAAAGTTTGACATAAACTCTATCTATTACTTTCACCATATTTTTAATGAAAGGTTCATATTCTGCTTAATTCTGTTTTTAGGAGTATCATATAATTTCATTCTTGGTGACATAAAAGTAAACCCCTGAGGAGACCAGTTTTACGTGTATTTGGAAGCAGAATGAGACCTGATAATTAGAGTCATTCTGTGGATCTGATAATGTGTTCTCCATGAAGTTTATCAAAAATACTCCCATTATCTTCATTGGCCTTGGGATCAGGCCCTCAGAAGTTGGTGCACACAATGTAAGTATGGGTTTTTTCTCTTTTTTTGTCATTTGAATTTAGCCAAGATACACTTTTTGCCAGCTTCCAAACTAAGTGACCAATCATCATCAACTGTAAACATTCTTTTGTTTATTAATTTAAAATGTCACAGCAGAGATGCCCATCCGCTTCCTGATTTGTTAGTATAAAAAAACCCAAAACAATATGTCTTATTAAAGCCCAGGTGTTTTCAATGAACAGGGAAACTTTGGTAAATTGGATATAACTGTACAACAGCATATACCATACTATGATTTTAAATACTAATGATAATATTTTAGTGTTACAGAGTATGTTCATTGAAAGGTATCTAAATTTCTTTTCAGGCCTATGAAATTCAGTATCATGTAATTGGGTTTGGTAATAAAAGCACAGAGAGATGATTAATGTTTAGATGTTATTGTTTGAATATGAAAGAGACATGAACTTCCTTTTCACACAATTCAATTTTTAATTTGCATATATAAATGCTTTTCTGAAATTAAAGCAATGCAAATAACTTTCCATTGGTCCAAGAATAGAATGGCAGTAAACATAACACTGAGGAAAATAGCTAAAAGGGCAAGCACCTATTGGAAACAAAAATAGGTAAGCTTTGTTATTTAGGTAATTTCAAGATTTAGTATGTTTTCTAGAGTCAATTCACGATTATTTCATAGTGACTCCTAGCAGCCAGAATTCATTATATTCCTCATCAAATATTTTTTCTTTTATTTTACCATGCTTTGTAAAGATGTCCAAGTACTTGGTTAGAAATTAGCACAAAAGAAAATAGTCGTGGAAATATGCCCATTACTGACTACATGCAAATCTTGCTTTATGAAACACTTCTAAAATGTCAACTTCACCAACAGGACCTAAAACCAGGTTGTGAAAAAAATTTCCCTTAGAAACTGCATTTGCATTCAGGACTACATGATTGCATTTTATATTACCAATAAGGATTCTTCCTTATCAAAAATAATTAGTCCTATTTGACTGTAAGCATGATTTTCCTGAAAAGTACAGTTAAAGACCAAATAACTTGGATAATGCTTCAGAATAGAAACAATAGATAAAGGCTTAATGCTTTCTTCACTTAAAAAGTTTAATTGAAACTCTAATCTGCTTACACAGACAGATGCAATAGTTTTCCTTTTTCTCAGTCATCTGAAGAGAGATTCTTACAATAAGTACTTACTGAGTAGGAAAAGACTAGCAAAAGCAAGGATCAGTCACCCAAAATGGTAGGTGTGTATTCAACTACTTTACTCCAAAAATATTTTCTTCCATGAGTAAAACAGTGCTTCATTCCAAACTTGTCAAATTGTGTTCACTGGAATTAGAACACACAGAACAAAAAAGTATTTGGTTTATTTAATATTTAATCAACTGACTAAAGGCTTCAATTATTTTTTCTGGTTACCAAGGTCTTTGATCCTGCCCCAAAAAATGTCTCATTGTGTGTGTCACAGTCTGGCCAAGCACCACTCTATGCCCAGTGCATTACTGTGAATGGAGTCATGCACTCCCAAGCTGCCTCTGATACCAGTGACACAAGAACTTGTGTGTAAGCTTAAATCTATTTTCTGGCAGTTGTCACTGGACTACCAACATTCAGAGTCACCCTACCAAATCCTGAGTTCATAAACCTTCTCCATGGTCTTTTGTATGTGCTTCTCCAAAGGGCCAGTGACATCTTCAGTGGAGTTGCCTGCAGAAAAACATGGGGAAGGAATAAGACATGCAGAGAAAATATATAAAAATGTATTGGGAAATTTCTTAACTGCAGTCACTCTCTTCTTAAAAGAACTCTTATTAATAATGAAAATGTTAAAATACTCTTATTTTTAAAAAATCCTCTCTCCATGTCTGATTTCACATTTAGTGGGACATCTAGATTTGTCAGTATCCAAACAAGCAAATATCTCCTCTTGGTTTTCTGTTGCAGTCTTGGACATTGCAGACATTGCCTGCCTGGTTTCCTCTTCTTTCCTCACCTCCACTGAACATAGCACATGAACTTTTAATAGAAGATCTTTCCCTTCATCTCTCGGACTTCTCCAAAAGTATCAGTGCAATACATTGTCAAAGGACCACGGGTAAATAGTCCACTTATAGGAAAATGAGCTGATTATTATTTGGGGAAATCAACTTTCTGTTGCATATCTTGACTACTGAATCTGAATTACCAGAGTATTTTCCATCTAGAGCCCACTGAAGTGGCTCTATCCTGAGAGCCCCCACCAGCAAGTCAGACATTTCCTCTTAGCTCTAGAATGAACAAGATAAAACTGTGAAGAATTTATCAGAGTCATGCAATTTTGATGGTTTTGTAAAGTAACAGGCACCCTCTCTCTAAGTGGTCCATCTTTATTCTAAAATAAGAAATGTATGTGGTAAATAGTCCACTATTTAATAGTCATTATTTCATCTACACCCACCCCTGCATTCCGACAAGGACTCCTAAAGTCACAACATCTAGAAAACTACTGAAACGGAGAAATTATACTTATGTCAATATATATCTTCTTTTCTGCCCTTTTCTAACAAGGAGGAGCTCTGCCTGAGATTTGTAACAGAGTCCATTCATTTTTATTTATCTGCTCACTTCTGGATAGGACTGGATCTGGAAGTTCAAACTAGAAAAATATAACTTTATGCTCACATGCCCAAATGGAAGGGAAATATTGTTATTTTTCAGCACAGTTATGCAGACAATAAGATGAAAACATATGGTGCTCATTGCTCTTGTTGAAACTAAATCTTTGACATTTTATCTGCTAGCAATGTGCTGGGCATATCACACTGTACTGAATTTCAATGGCTGTCATTATTCTTCTCTATAAATGTCCTGGTTTGAAGGACAGGTGTCTGCTAAGGAAGGCAGGGGACCTCCCTTGGAATGGAAAAAATGTAAACCCTTTCCCTCCGAATTATCGTAATTCTGAAATTAAGGGGCTCACATGCAAAGATATGGGAAATGGAATAACAGTTCTTTACTAGTATTTATAATAAAACAAACAAACAACAGCTACTATGGCACTAACAACAAACAGAAGCAGGAACCCAGTGAGAGCCTGCTGGCTCGCAGGCACCTTTGGTGCAGTGATGGTCACAGCCGGCAGGGGGCGCTGGTGGCGCGAGCTCGGGGAGCACGTGGTGATGGTGTGGTGGATCCCCCCCACACACAGTCGGGACGGGGAGGGATGGAAAAAAGAAGTTTTACTTTCACAAATTCCCCTTGAGCAGTCGATCTCGGTGTCCTGGCGAGGCTCTCAGGAAAGGAAGGCAGCAGGCTGGGACGGCACGGTGTCTCGGCAGGCAGGGGGTGCAGAGGCTGCAGCGCCGTGAAACCCAGAGCAGCTCCGGAGCAGCGGCGGGGACGGGGCAGCGGCAGCCCTGCCTCCAGCAGAGCAGGGAGAGGCAAACTCAGGGATCCCGGGCACCCACACAGATGGTGACAGGTCCTGGTTCCGGACAGAGACTCCTTCCACAGCAGAAGAAACAGCTCTCCCCGCGAGGTCCAGCAGCAGCTCCTCCAAACGTTCTCCCTGGCAGCCCAGAGCAAGAGTCCCGTCCCCTCCTCCAGCCAAGCCTTTTGCCTGCCCCAAACTCCAAGGTACCCCCACCCTGCTGGGAGAAAAAACCTCTCCCAGCTTCACAATACCTGTTTCCCTCAGTTCAATCACTTCTTTTGTTCCCCTTAAGTACCCGGCCATTATGGTCCCTTAGCAACTGATGGGCAAAAAATTCCACAGGTGAAGAGAAACAAAAGGGAGGAACACCCAAACCCCAACAATAAACAAAATATTGGACCAATCACAGCATGTTTGTCTCTACCTTATAACCCAGGGAAGGAGGAAAATTTGTGTATTTGTATTTATTTGTACTAAAAATGATAAAAATGTAACTCATACACTGTAGCAATAGGGAACAAAGTGCCACTGACCTCCTCATGCATCCGAAGATCACTTTATTGCAGAAGTCACCCCCATTTCATACCTTTTATCCCCACCAGACATGACAAACCAAACTGAAGCCTAACAGAATTAAACAGAAGAAGGGCACCCATTGGCTGGCTCAGCTGCAGGGCTGCTGTCCACGCACCCTATCACCCAATCAGCTTCCTGTTCATGTGCTGTCCATGTGTTCCTCCAGCCAATCACAATCTCACTTCCACCTGTCACTCAGCTGACTCTCTCCTCACTCATAACTGCCTCCCACCCCTCAATCTCACCCCTCAGGCTGCAGCTGTGCCTTTCCCACAGGGCCCTCTGGCGAGCATAAGCCTCAGCAACTTTAACCAATGTAACCCCATATTCCACAACACACAATTAATGTCCTACTGACACAGCTGGAGGAATATAAAAGGGCCTTAGTGTAAATGAGAAATAGTTATCTTGTCATTTAGAAAGAGATAGTTTAAGAAATATAATGTGGGGTTTTTTCTCACTGTTTAAAACATTTTACAATGCGTTTATCATTACATTTTCTATCGCAGCCCAGACACCAAAAGTGAACCATAAAGTTCACAATAGAGTCCTAAAGCAAAATTTACGTCAATTATACAGCAAGAGAAACTTGAAACCACAGAAACATAATTGAATTGATTTTTTCCAGAACTACTGAATGCCCCAAACAGGGCCAAGAGACACTTTTGAGACAAAGTCCAACAAAGTGGGTATTTTATTTATTGAGTGTGCTGGGTGTGCAGGGGATATCTCCTCCTAACACACACACACCCCAGGCACACAGCAGATGACAATATATGGGTATACTTCATGCATATTCATTGTTTTCCTTAGAAAAGGTGTGGTTATACAAACTGTTTCTTAGTATTCATGACTATCATTAGCATACGCCAGGCGCAGGCGCAGTGCACCCTGGTGGTCACACTGAGGAAGGCTCCTCATCATCCTCAGTGCTCCTCTGATGAAGGCTGGGCATCTTCATTGCCATGCACTTTTCACCTTTCTCCTCCAGGTATGCACAGTCTCTTGTTAGCTGCTTCAGCGATTTCCTCACTGGTTTTAGCAAGCTCTGTCCTTCATTTTTGCAAGTTTTTTTTCCTATTTCTTGCCAAGTTTTATCCCATGTCTCTAGTTTACAGCTAATACTTGCTAGCTTCTGTATTGGTTACAATGTATCTTATCCCTGCCCAAGTATGCCCAACCCTTTCACTACGCATAAGAACTCCCATAAGCAAGACATTTTTTTCTTTTCTGAACATGAGATCATTAAAAAAAGTTTTAGCTAGCTGATCCTGCTCAGGCAGTAGCACAGAGATGGAGAACAGGCAGGTCTGGCAATAGCAATTAGATGGTCTGAGCTCCCTTTTGCACTCATGTCAGGACTCATACTCCTCACATGAAACCAGTAGAAACAGATCAACCTGCTTCCACCAGACAGCCTGAACACTTCCAGAAGGTGCAGAAGCACTTAATGTCATGTGAGGGTTTCCAAGTTATATTTAATATATACAGATATAATGGAATATGCTTCTAGTGTCATTCCATTAGGCCACTTCTCAGTGAAAGTGCTAAAGAATGAGGATAAGTCGCTGCAGAGGATGCAGGCCACATCTCTGAAGGAAATCTGAGATCTTGAAAAAGCTAAGAGCCCAAAATCTCCATTTATACTGCACTGCCATAATTTACACAGGCTGCATAACTGGTTTCCAAGCAGCCCTAAGAATCTCTCCCTTCCAAGGAGAGATTCTTAGGGTACACATTTCCAAGCATCTCTCCTTTTCAACAAGGAACTATTGCAATGCCAAATGTAAACCCTAGACATACGATCTGGGACATAAATGGGAATGCACAAAGATGCTGGCCCAGAATGAACTTCATGATGTGGGCTTGTTCCACTTAAAAACAATCAGGAACCATGGGAGCTGAATGTCAATTTTACAGACCTGAGTACAGACCCTTTCCTTGCTGCTGGCATTTCTTCTCCATTTCAGAGCTATGGGATTCTTCCTCAGCTGCAGATGACCTGAATTTTTACCTTGCCCCAGGTAGAAAGTAATGTTGTGCTTCACTGTAACTTTCATTTTGGGGATTTCAAAGTCATTCAGAAACACAAAGGAGTTTTACCTTACAATCTTCTCTGAGGGTAAAACATTCCTACAAGGATTTTCTGGCTGTGATTCAGGCAATAGCAACAAACTGGTAGAGAACAGGAGGATGAGACAAGGGCATCATTCACTGCAAAATGTAACAAAGAGCATAAAAATATTCCTCAGGCCTAGGCAGCCACCACAAGTCTTGCATCTAATTTCTTTTTCTCTCCAGGCTTCAGAAGGAGTTCTTCCTCTGAAAATATCTGAAGGACTTCTGTGTTTCTCTCCCAGGGTGAATGGGAAAGAAACACATTAGGAGGCAGAGTTATTGTGTCACAGAGCCTTTTTCCTATAATCTTTTTCTTTTAAAATCTGAAGCTACTTTCTGCTACACTCCCTGGAGTGCAGGGCCAGCTGCCCTTGCTGCCTGTTGGTAGGCACAGAGATCTTTACTGATCCCTGCAGCTGTGATTGCCCCTGATACTTCCAACACACAGAGGCACCAAGCCACCAAAAAACACCAAGGTCACCAAGAGTTGCCACCAAAAAACACCAAGGACAAAATTTTACTACTTCACTGTGCCCCTTGGAGCCTATCTCCCACCTGTGTCCATGTAAGGTTCACAAAAAAGGCATATGGAGGCACAGGTGGGGGATCCAAAGCTGCATTCACTGCAGACACTCCAAGTGAAATTTTACATGATAATCTAATTTCCACTTGAATCTCAATGGCAAAATTATTCTCTGGACTTCTTTAAAAATGGATTAACGGTGGCATATCTCTCTAATGGCTTCTCTGCATGGGGAAAATTGCTCAGATTTTTCAAGATTTTTGACAGGGGTGTTTTTGTTTGTTTGTTTTGTTTTGTTTTATTTTCCAAAGGTAGTTTTGAGGATCTGTGTAAAACGAAAGAGCTTGATCTAAAGAACTACTGGCTGGAGTGGAAAACTCTTTTTCCTTTCAGTATTGTTTCCATCAGGCCTGTGTAGACACACTTATTCAACAATTTATTCATAGGAATCTGAATACAGCTGTAATGTTTGGCCATTTACTATTGACAAAAACTGTGAAAAGGACATACACCTACAATGTCTTCCATGTTATTTGCAAAACCTGTTGTTCCTGTAAAGTCCACATCAGTCAGGTACCCTCAGTGTGAGGGTCTCAGCATCAGGCTTTGGGCTGAAATCATTGCTGCCACCCTCAACTGGGGACAAATGGAAGGGCAGTAATTACCTTCATTAGCCACATGACTGAGGAATGGGGCTATTTAAGCCATGACACCTAACTAATTATGAAACACTTCATGTCCCTATCATATAAGAAAACTACCTACATTCAGATGAGACAGAGTAGTCGAAAGATTATCTAGCACCATGGATCAGCCCACTGTGATAGGAGCCTGCTCTCTGTTTTTCTCCTTCTCTCCCCTGCCATTAATGCTAGACTGCTTTGCACTACACATTTATCACTGGTTACTCCTCCATTGCATCCCAGATTGAGCATGACCTGTCTTAATGCACACCAATAACAAACTAATGCTTGATTTGTAGTGTTTTAGAGTAGCTGCTGGGCAGAGATCCACCACACTGCTAAGAAGCAGATAAAGTAAGATGAATGACTAAGTAGACCAAAACCACCTTTCCAACGAAGCACACAAAAAGCATATGATTAAGTGAGGGCATAAATGTGGGGCCAAGTATGGAGCTTTTTTTTTTTTTTCTTTTTTAATTTATTTTTATTCAGGCAAATCCAATTTGGAGTAGCAGCTTTTAGCCTATCATCAAATGCCATGTTTCTTTCCTCATCAGATTTAATATAAAAAATCACTGGGAGCTTTCATAATAGAAACGTATTTCTTGACAACAGGAAGCAGCCCCCAACTACCACCTGCAACATTCAGATTTTTTTCATTAAGAAAAGCTTTTCCTAGACAGAAAATATAGCAGATCACAAATACACATTTCTGCACCATCTAGCACTTGCTTGCATAACATTTCTGCTCAGTTATTTGCAATGAAAGATGTTACAGGAATGCTACATATTATTGATGCTACACTGCAAGTGGACAATCACCCTTATTTCAACTAATTTTTGACACATCGAATATTCCCCTGCAATTTCTGTTGAAGTAATCTCCCTTGTTTCTTTTATTTCAATTATTCATTCTCGCTCTTGCAACGTGAATGGTCACCCTCTGGGTTTGTGGCATTTCTGGAAACAATAGGAAACTGGCTTTCTTTTCTCTCAACCTTCAGACTTCCATAGTGAGTTGTTACCCACCCTATGGCCTTTTCTTCACTAATGGGTAGAGCAGCACTTTCTGTTCCACACAGGTGGAACCAAATAATAACTGGTGGGAGAAGGAACAATTTGGTAAAAACTGTGTGGAACAATGGTGCAAGGCTGTTGCTATTACAGTAGATTTCTTTAGGATAAACTTTAACTTCCTTGAGCATAGATGGCTCAGACTATCTTCCTGAGCAACAAAGATACACCGTATTTTTGCCATATGCACACATTTCATTAAAAAGACAGAGAAATTGGAGTGAGAATTGGAAATTGTTAGAAGCATTTTAGCCAGCTGCACTTTCTTCAGCAACTCAAGGGCAAAATTAGAGAGTTGGGCATTTTTCCTTAAAATGTCTTACTTACTGCTATGCACCATCCTCTTTGTCAAATGCAGCCATTAGCAGCCAGAAGCCAAGGACAAGATCCTGAAAGTAGGAAGTAATAGCACTGCCTTAGAGATTTATTTTGTTGCTTTGACCTAAGTAGAAAACCTGTTCAGTTTTAATCTCTCTTCTTTGTTAAGTATTTTTGCCACCACTGGCCTGTGAATGGGATAGGGAGCAGATCGTTATTTCAATGAAACAGAAATGTTAGACAAACCTTCTATAAATGCTTAGTGACACTAGAAGCAATCTATTAAATTCTGGGGAGGAAATGCAGAGGTACACAAAATGGAATAGACAATTGCCAAACACAGCAAAAGAGTGGTTGTGGAGAGCTTCTCTTCTGTCCTGTTGAAGCCTGAAGATACACTTGGAATGTGCTCCTGACTGTATTACCTTGCCCAGCACAGAGTAAACAGTTACACTATAATATGCAGCATTTTGGACATCAGTGGCAGATTTCTGTGACAAGTAAACTTCTGAGTTTTTTATGTGTGGAGTTAGTAAGAGACCTGACACTCTCTCTCTATACGTTCCTGCTGAAAAGGATAATTTGCATTTGCAATGCCAAACTTCCCTCTCATCTAAAAAATACTAAATTGTAATAATTTCCCCGTTTAGCTGACAGCTATCTTTGCAATCTGTTGCAACAAGGTGTCAAAGCAGCAGCTCTTAACACTAGTTTCCGCTAAGCTGTCTCAAAACAGCAAACGTTGGGCTGGAAATTGTAGGTCATACTCAAAATCTTCAAATGTAAAGATGCACATGGGCAGCTACAAATGCTAAAGCTAATTCCCTCTTCTTTTTAAGGGGCTAACAAAAGAAGCAGCAGCTTAATGGCAAAAGTAACCAAAAGTGATAAATGTCAGCAGCTTCATCTCTTACATCAAAATCCACAGAGGCCAAGTGAGGGGATGTCTGAAGGCTGGCTGACACCTGGCACAGCAACATAGCCCTATGGGATGTCACTAGAATTTACTATTGGAATCCTTCAATATTTCTGTCTCTAGAATGTGTTTCCTAGCAGAAAATCTTCAGATAATTCTTGCTGAAATAATTCTTTGGTATTGGTTTACAGAGAGCACAGACCATAATATCCCGACTTTTAAATCTGCGTGCACCCACCAACCCTTTCATTTATTCTCTCACATTGTGTCTCATCTAGGGTTCAATTAATTCCATAAGATAGGGCTGTCTAAAGCTTATCTGTTACTTTTAAAGCTGCATTTTTTCTCACCTATAGCAAAAAAAGAGAGAAACAAATTTAACAGCGGCAAAAAGCTATGGAAATCAGGAATCTATTTTAAAATTGAGTAAAAGAGGACAGTTTAGGGAAACTGGAAAAATTATGACTGAGAGGGAGATGCTTAAATGTGGGGGCTAATGGCAGGAAGCAGCAAATTCTGAGATCTATGTTCTAGGAACAAAACGTCTAAAACTGAATATTAGAAGGACCTAATAGCAGGGGAAGTTCTGTAAGATAGTCATTGAGATTATGAAGTTGAATTATTTCACTAGAAGAGATTAAATCATGGAAACTTGGAGTGTGATTTGTTCAAGGGGAGATTGTAAGATAGGAAAAGGATGAGATAGGAGTCTGAAATTAAACCATACATTATCAGGATGAGATCATTTGTTTGGCTTCCTAAAAAGGGGGATGAAAGGAGACAAAACATGGTGAGTTTGTTATCCTCTGTTCATAGCAGTATTTAATTAGTTCACAGAATACTTACCAACTCTACTATTGCCTGTAGGCAGTAGAAAGAAATATTATTTTCTTGCTTGTTGCCTAATCTTGCTTTTGGGAGACAGAGAAAATTGGTTTTCTTCTGAAATGTCAGCGATTAGTTGCCACTGGAAAAAGTCCCCTGAGCAGAATAGTTTGGTGCACCAGTGACAGCCAGAAGCTTTCCAATATTAGTGCTGTCTCACATGTTCCTGGTTAAACAGTGTTCTCATGCTGAAGTTAGAAAAAATTTCCTGTAACCAGAATTGCAAGGATCTTGGGTGACATGTAGCTGTGTGGATGGGACTCAAGGTCCCTGATGGTCTCACCCAGATCTGTGGACTAAAGTTATTCACTCACTCATTCATTTTGTACTGAAAAAAACCCACCCTACTCTGCATCTTACATTGCAGGAAAGTGGGACATTAATCTTCTGATCAACATACAGGACAAAAGATAAGAGCTTCTTGTGCTCCTGATGAGGGAAGATGATGGATTTGTGGGTGTTTTGGACCTTTTTGTGTTTGGCTTATTAAATTTTTTCTTCATTCCTCCTTCACAATATTTCTTTCTGAAATCACCAGTAAAACTTTTTCTCCCTGCTGTTAGAAAATAATGATCATCTTTTTTATGGATCTAACAAGAGCAGGCAAATAGTAAGGGAAGAGGATATCATTCTGCTTTTCCAGTGGGTTGGCAATACCAAACATAAAGTCTCTTGTACAGATATAATATTTGGGTTTATCTCTCTTTTCCACTGACAGTGATAGGGTGCAAATACCTTCAGTTTACTTTTACATCTTTATTATATGAGATAAAATTAAAGCAAAGCAGAATACATGACAAATTTGCAAAGTCTTTTCTCTCCTATGATTTATCACAAAGCACATGCCAGCCAGAGCAAGGTAACAAAAAATTTTTGGTGTATTTTCAGCTTAAAATAGGCACACCCAAACTTACATTTTATGATGGATGAGTTGACATCTTCTTTCCATTAATTTTGTGGAAAACAAAAGGTGATTATTCCCAAATGGAGATGTTTCTCACTGAATGCCCAAAGTCTGAGTTAAGTCTGAGCAACCTTCATCAGCTCCCTGCTTCTACTGCCTAAACAGTATAAATTATTCAAGGAAAAAAAAAAATCTTATTTCTTTAGGTTTTCTGGTGGGTAGGGTATGAGAAGGAGACAACACAGGATTTTTTTCATAATCCTGGTATTGCCCTTCCTTTTGGAACAGAGCAAAAAAACTCCTCATTTTGAAATTCAATGCATCCTTGGGTCATGGTTGGGTTCTCTCTTTAGTTTTGATGCTCACATCTTTTCTCAGTGCAATGACAAGGAGGTAGGTTTGTACATATACATAGACCCTAATAGCCTACGACAATCAAAAATACAGAAATCAAGTAACATATTTTACAAAGCTCTGCAGTTGATACAACACCAAAGTGATCCAAATTTTTTTTTTTAAAAAGAGAAGTTATAATTAAATCTCATTTTAAATGTAACAAGCATGGAATTTTAACTTAAATAAATCTCATGAGACAGAATGTGTTATGCTAAATTAACACCTTTACAGGTTATGTGCTTTTTAAAGCAAGTACATAAATTAAAAATATCACTAAAGACCAATACCTGCCTTTCTTGAAAGTGCAAACTGAAATTATGGTTTTCAAATTTTCATCTTTGACAAAGATTTTATTTGCTTTTTAAGTATTTAATCTTTGAGAGGTTCACTTTCATATTCCCTGTCTATGATGGGAAAAACCCTCAGTTATTAAGTGCCTAATCCAAAACCTGTGGCTGCCTATACGAGCTCTATCCTTTGCTGATGTCTATTGCTTCTGTTGTAAGTATCTTGGAAGGGCCAGGTTCTGTGACTGCCAGAATGAAAGACCATTGGTGGCTTGAAAATATATTAGGAATAAGAAGAGAACAATCTGTTTGCACACTATAAATTTGGTTGAGTTAAAGGAGACTATTCACCAGCCCAGATTCCCATCGCCTGAGATTTGCCAGCATTATAGACCTGGCTAAGATCAATAAAGTCTTGCGTGCTCCAGGTTCTGCAATATCGCATTTTACTGATACAACAGCAAAGCAGTTTCAGGCTTGCCAGTCATACGTACACTAACTGTGGAGCATTATATCTGTCCCAACAGAGAGTGACACTGTGTACAGCTATATTTCCATATGAAAATATTGTAAAAGTGATATGCACACTATCTATTTTAAAAATACACTTATGTAATAGAAAACTTGCCTGTCATAAAGGCAGGAACTACAGAAAGTTAATATGTCACCACAGCAAGTGACACAATATACCTGCTAATTTTATATTGTTTTATTATTATATTTATGATCATCTTTTTTCATTTTATAAAGTTATACGACTTTAATAAACATTTAGTTATAAATATATTTTTCCCTGGAAATACAAAGGAAGTATAGCCAATTGTGCTTTTTTCTATATTATTTACTAAATTATAATTTTTTTTTAAATGCAACATGTGTATAATACATATTTTTAAAAGATGTGTCATAAAATATTGCCTCTCATAAATGCAGTAGCTACAGAGTATTAATATGTGCGATAATAGATGGTGACACTATCATATGCTGTATCTTTCTATAAAATAATATGATAATTAAAAAATCTATCCCTATAATATTGCCCTATTAAAAACACATTTGTCATAAAAATCTTTGTCACTATATATATATATATATATGTATACACACTATAATTATATATACATGTATCTATCAGTCCCTGTGGCCCATGCAGTCCTGGTTCTCTGCCAGCAGCTGCCAGACTCACAAGCATAGCTCCGTGAACGAGCCCCACTAACAATGGCCATAGGCCAGCACTCTTGCCAGGTGATGGCACAGATCCAGGTAGGCTTCCATTGCCTGTAGGGTTTTTTTAATAGATGTAGATATGTTAAGGCTTATTCTTACCATAAGGCCCCATGGGAAAGCCCAGCTGCAGGCTGGGCGGTTGGGAGTCAGTTGAAGGGTGAGAGGCAGTTGGAGACTCAGGTAAGTGACTGCTGGAAGTGAGGTTGGAAGAATGCATGAGCAGCTTATGAACAGGAAGCTGATTGGATGGTAGAGCATGTGCACAGCAGCACTGCAGCTGGGCTAAGCTATGGGTGCCTTCTTTCTCTTAAGTTTCAGTTTGGTTCAGTTATATCAGGTAGAGATTTAAAGTATATAAGGGCTGCTGCTACTTCAATAAAGAGATCTCTTCTCTGGATACATAAGGGGTCCATTTGGCTTTGTTCCGCACTGCTACAATCAACTGGGAGTGGGCAGTCGGATCCTGCGCCAGGCCCTGGAAGAGGTTGGGTGGCTCAGCCATTTGTACAACTGCGGGCAAACTGGAAGCCTCTGGTTGCCCACAATGAAATTCTCCGGGCATTTCTCTTCCAGGGATAAGCACAGCTGCTCCAAGATACCCACCAGCTGAAGCATGAAATATCTCCTGCGCCACTGCAACACTGGTACGGTGTTCAGCAGGCGCATGACGACGGTCTTGAGGGAATAGGCAGAAAAGTCCTTCTGCGCAAGAACACCAGCCAGAAGCTGCAGGCACTCGAGGTGCGAGCTGTCCTGGGGGGCCTGCCTGGCCATGTGCCTGAAGAACTTCACTTTGGCCACGGCGTAGGTCTCAGGCCACACTGTGCTTGGGGTGTGGGCCCCTGCAGGCCGGCTGCTCACAAAGATGTCTGAGGCACCTTGCCGCACCCTGAAGAGCACCTTAACGCGCAAGCTTCCTTCGCCATTGGTCAGCCTGAGTTTGCAGGAGCGCTTGGAGGGCGGCAGCACTAAGCACCAACTGCGTGACTGGGGCAAACACTGCCAGGTTGATCTCAACAGCGTGTAGAACCAGCGAGCAGTTTTCCTCACAACGAGGTAGGAGCAGGTGCACAGGGTGTCTAGGAGGTTGAACTGGCAAGTTCAGTGGTGCAGGAGGCACATCAGGTTCTCACCCGAATGCTCCTACGGGCAGTTGCACTCCAGCTCCATGTTGACATGGAAGTTCCTGCTGGGCCTCTGCTCATCAGTGTCATGTTCCAGATGGAAGGTGTGGCCTCAGGGAGGAGTCAGGGGCATGGGCACGTGGTACATGACTTCCTCCTCGTGGACATTTCAACCTTCAAAGGCACTGCCAAAACCAATGGCTTGTTGCAGTACTGGGAAGAAAGTCCTTCTCAAGACACACCTGAGGACTGTTGTGAAGCTGTCCATGAGGGCCGTTGTCCTCTTGCAGCTTGTCTGCAGGTCCTGTACAGGCCACCGGACACACTCCTCTAGAAGCCATCCCAGGTCATATTCCTGTTTCTCGCCCTCTTGCTCTTCCTCCTTCTCCTTTTTCCTTCTCCTCCTGGCCGCTGCTCTGTGCCTGACGGCTTCTTTTCCTTCACATAAACGACAGTGCCAAGAGAAGGACCAGGAGCCCAGCAAATACCCAGACCAGCGAGTGCTGCAAGGCAGAGCAGAGCAGGTCTCCCCAGGATGCACCACTGTACTTCAGTATGAGCTGCTCCACCCCCGCTCCAGCCAAATCCTCTCCTGTTCCTGGAGCTTGGCACGCGCCTCCATGCACGGATGCATCATCTCATCCAAACCATCACCCACAGCCTGCAGGTACTGGGTAAGGCTTTGCAGGAGCAAAGACCACAGTACCCAGGAATCCATGGTCTGCAGGATGATAGGCGAGGAGGCTTTAAGTGGTGCTGGGAGGAAGGCAGCTGGCAGTGGAGGCAGCAGGGACGGGAATGTATATTTTCGTTAAATCCTGTTTGATTTGTTATTGACTTCCCTAGTTTGTTGTTTCCCTGTTTCTCAAATGGTTTAGCCCTTCCTCCCCTGTTGTACTGTGGTACTCGCCTCGGTTTTCCCCTCCCATGAACTGTATCATCCCCTGCCAATCCCCAAAGCCACTCCCTGGGGCGAGTGAGGGTTCCTCTCTCTCCCCTGTCAGTTTGCCTTCAGTGCCTCCCATCCTTCTTGAACCTTCTTTTGGAAACTGTATCCCATTTGTCTGCCTAGCAGTGGCTACTCCCCCCTCTCCCCCAGTTTGTTGTTCCAACTGTCAGTTGTTCCCAAAGGCCCTCCCCTATCTCTGTCCCATTGGTCCTGCGTGGCCCCTTCCCCACCCAACTTAAATCCCTCCACTCCTCTACTCGCGGCTCTTTGGCTCTGGCTCCTTTCTGGATAATAAAGTTCAGGAATGCTGTCCACAGAGTTTCTCTGAGTCTCCTTCTTCACTCATTGCTACCCTGGGATTACAGCTTACTGAGCTAGTGAGAACCCACACACACATCTACAGGACAGCCAACCCTGTCACCTTGAGCTTCGGGCGGCTCAAGTTCACAGGCCATAAACCCAGGTCAGCAGCGACACCCAGGGATTGGGGGGCAGGAAGGACAGGGCACCAGAGAGCTGGCATGCAGCAAGGCTGCTCCCACTGCCCCAGCAGCAGCAGCTGCAGCGTGCCCTGCCCAAAGCTCTCCCATGAGGGTCTGTCTCTGCATGCAGGGGAAGAACCCAGCCCCGGGTGCAGCGTTTCTGCCCCGGCCCTTGTCCCCAGCCCAGCCTCCCCGCCACACGTGCACTCACCGCTTGCCCAAGCAATGCAGAGCCAGCGTTGCCCGCTGGGCCCTTTTACAGCTGTCCCCATTGTGACACATCCCCCGTGATGTCAGAGGTGCCACAGAACGTCACAGCCAGCCCCACCCTGGCTCAGCCACTCAGAGTGGCCTGAGGCAGACAAAGCCCCGAGAGCAGTGCACTGCAGGCCCACCAAGTGCAAGTGGGCCCCTGGAGGCTTCCTCTGCATAGCAGCAGACGGCCCCTGGGAACTCCTGTCAAACATCAAATGGGCTGACAGGACCCTTGGATGCTTTGCTCACTGAGATCTCCCCTGGTGGCACGGCATCGGTTCCCTCAGCACTGATGTGTGGGCTTGTGGGAGTGCTCCTGGGGCCTTGGTGACACCCCTGGCTGTGGGGCGGAGTATATCCTGCTGGTGGGGAAGGGGCCTCTCCCTGGCAGCCTCTCTGTTGTGCTACTCTAAGAAGACACTCTCTGACATTTACTTTTAAATATTTTTTTAAGTAAGGTGTTGATTGAGTGTTGAAATCAACCTTTTGAGCCATGTAATTTTTAATCTGTCTTCTCTATTTCTCCCTTTTTTCCATACACTGAATTTTGGTGATGATAGTCATGAATAGCATTATTTTCTGTCTTTCTCTACATATGTTTGGCCTATTATATTGTAGTGGAAATAAAAAACCAGTCAAATCAACTTTAGAAATTATAGTCTCTAATAATTGCTATTGCTTTGAAAAAAATAAGCACATAAAAAATCATACCATCTTTATCTTCTTGATGGAGGGGCAGAAAGTGGCACTTGTGTTGTCCAGTTGTCACATAGCCAGCTGAGTTACCAATGTCCATACTTGCTCTCTTGCTGTTCAGCAAAGTGCAGTATTTTCAACAGTGAAGACAATTATGTTTCACTTCTGTGTAAAAGGATATTTTTGAGTCTGACAAGTCTGTGAAAATGTGTGGAATAAAACTTTAAAAGTCACCTACTCACTGTTACTGCTGTTTCTACTTTGCTATTTTCTGCTTCATAAACAGATAAGTCTTTCCAAAAGAATAGCTATTAGACAAGAGCAGTGTTGTTTTACATTTCCACTGCATAAAATTCACTGATCAGACTGTGAAAGTTTGCTTGCTGTATTCCATTAGCAATAATCTGTACCATCCAGGCGATGCAATAGCTACTGTTGTTGCTGGCGTTGAGTGGCATTTTTAATCTCAATTTCCAACTAGAAATAACATTTTGAGAGTCTCTTGAGTATATAAAAGATTTCTGGTACAAGTGTCAGAGAAAACAGACTTAATCAGCAGAAATTATTTTCAGAGTTTTGTCTGTGTACAAAATAATGACAATTTTATTGTAGTCATTATTTAAGCTTCAGAAGTACAAAGTTGGTCTGCCAGTAATATTCAAAATTTGACTTTCCTATAAAGACTTAAACATTTCACCAGTATTTGAGAGCCTCATTAACTCTTGTGCTTACTTCATTTAGTCAGCTGTACTTTTGCTGCCGTTCTAATGAATGTGTTTGAAAGCCACCCTGAGTAAACTGAATTTCAAGGTTTTATAGAGCTTTTCGAATGGAATTATTTCCAGTCTATTTAGAGAATCCCCAAACACTTTAAAATATATACCATCCAGGAGGATATCAGTCCTCATTGTAGCCAAGTGTTTTTAAAGAGCTATACCTAACTAATACTAAAGAACTAGAAAAAAATCTCTCACCCTCCAAGACAACATAACAAAACCAAAAACTACTGCAAAATTAAACAAACAAACACATATGCACACATTCACACACACAAAAAAAAAACTTCCTCAGAAAATCCAGAGGGTCAGCAATAGAGTTTAGACAAAATCCAGCCATGGTAATGTCCATCCCCAGTGCATATTCACTGACTTACATCTGCATGTTTGGAATAGCAAGTCAATGAATAGTACCAGGACAACATATTAAGACTTATCAGTAGCTGAATGTAATTTCCTATTTAGTACAGACTGGATGCTTCAAATCTCTTCTTTTTCTGTGCACCTAGAGAACAACTGTGTATGATTAGTCCAGTATTTTCTTGTCACTGAAAGGAGAACATTAAACTTCCATTTCTTATTCTGAAATTATTTTCTTCTTTTGGCTGATACAAGCTGGTGTTTGAGATCTGATTCAAAGACAAGATACCATCAGGAGGTGTTCTTGCTTGGATAGCCTGGTGAGGGTATTATTTGGGCTGTGGGCTTTGAAATACTCTTTGTGTGTTTTCCAGAATCCACTGAAATTCCTGCTAGCAGCTCTGCTAACCATGAGAGGAAGCTGGATGTGTCAAATGGCTTCTGTTTAGGAGAATGATTTTTAATTTTGTTAATTACTTTTTAATGTTGAAAGCATGGCAAGAAGACATGTCTGATTTTTGAAAGAGAAGTTTAAAGTGAGGATCAGATTCTCCAAGGTCTTTACCTCAATCTGTCCTATGAGATCAGAAATACCCCACCAGTTCCCACTTTTGGAAATCTAGTTGGATGTGTATTCTCCTCCCTTAAAAGATCAAAATCTTCGGAACATCAATGAGGAAGCCTTGCTCAGCAAAGCTATTCAGGGGGGTCATTCACATTCAAATCATCAAATGAAATGAATGAAGCTTAAACTTCTGGATTAACTTGGATCTAAGACTCCTACTTTGTTACTTTGGGGAATTTGGTTTTGTTTATTGGTGTTTTGGTTATGGGGCTTTTTTATTAATAATAATAATACGGAAAAGTTATTCAAAGAAATGTAATATGTAAAGTAACATTTGGATGGTTAGTCTTTGTTAGAGGCTCCAAAATTTATCAGTGTTTTGGAACATTTGGCTGGTTTATTCAGATAATTTTTAAATGAAATAGGCCCATACTCTACAGATAATAGCTTTTCTTTTTTTTTTTTTTTTTCCCCCCCAGAGTGGATATTTCCTTCAGGGGAAACCAGCTCTTGCTGAAAGAAAGAGTAACAAGGGTGCAAAGAGATGAGTACTGAAAATGCACAATGTTTTAATATGAGATGGTACAGCAGATACACATTTGTAAATCAGTAATTACTTACATTCCTGTGTAAAGATAAACATGGAAGAGACATAATGACTTTGAGGGTTTGTCAGTGACAGCTTCTAAAAATAATACAAGAGCCAAAAACACAACCTACAAGCAGTCTTCATCTGTCTGACAATTTGCAAACTCCCAAGGGATTTCTGGTATGTTCTGCCCTGAGCTGTTGATAATCAACCCAGTATAAATTAGATCAGCTCATTAGGAAAGGCCCATAATCCAGGAAGAGCACCAAAATGTAGGGTATCATCATTAATTTTGACAGAAATATGAAGCAGGGGAACAGAAATACAGGTTGTTGGAATTATTTGTCAGGAATAGCATATTTGCTGGAAAAGGCAGTTTTAGAATAACAGAGAGTAAATATGAACTCTATTCAAATTGAGTAGATTATTTTATCTAAAAGGTATTTCTTATTAAAAAAATATTTCTCCATATTGTGCTGGAAAGAGTTTGACTTTTTATTTTGAAATAGCATTTATTTTTAAAATGCAGCTTGGTTTTATTTTTAGAAATATATTTTTAAAAGCCTAAAAATTAAGACATCCTTTAAATTTGTTCAAAACTGATTTCTTGAGGTTATTATTATTTACAATATGAAAAGCAAGATTATTTAGTTTTAAATAAATTTATTTTGTTTGTAGATTGTTTTTTTGCTCTCTGTTTCTTATGTTCACCAGATAAATCAACCTCTAACTAATGAATATCATGTTCTGTGCTGCTGAATGTTGCACATTTCCACCTTGATTACCCATTTCCAGGAAGGTAATACCTGGAATACCTGTAGACTGATTCAGATGAATGACAGTTCTGGTGCTTTTAGCAAATTTTTCTTGATTTACAATAGTTCATAGAGGAAGAACGGTCATGTTTTGTTGTGATAGAATGTGTTTTGGTTTGTTTTAATACTATTCATTTAGGTAGAATTAACAGTTATTATCATGAATAAAGCTGAGAAAGAAACTGTGAATCACTTGAGCTGAGCATATAGCCCTGAATCTCAAACTCGGGTTTCTAATAACAGGTTATGAATGATGATTAGTATTTATAGAATTAAATGGAATTTAGGTGCCAAACAACTATTCTTATTCCTGGTGTAATAAACTTCTATTTATCTCTCATCAGAACAGAGAGAAGAGCTGATAATATGTCAGCTGTCTAATGAAAAGGTCTTGATAATGAATAATTTACTATTCTAGGAGATGTTTGAGAAAATTAAGTCTCACCAAGGGTATAACTGTGCAGCCACTCAAGTGAATCAGAAAATACCCTGTAAGTAGTTTTAAAATCTGGCTCAGAGCAAAGAGAATTTAATCTTTGTGGATGAAAGTCTGTTTTCACACAGCTAAAGGCTGTCATTCCTGTTTGTACTGAATATAGTTCAGCTAAACAACACTAACATGGTGACAGAGAGAAATATAAGACAGCACCTCTATCACTGGGAAGGTAAAACATGCTTAAGAATTCACAAGCCCTCAATATATATTTCCAACAATCATTGTAAATTATTTTGGATGCCTTCTTTACTGAGCACCGTGTGTTCAAGAAAAATAGTTAAGGGAAAAGTTAAGTTGCCCTCCATTTTCCAAGAAAATTAGGCCCTTGAGGATGAGTCCTGTTCAAGTTCTGTTTAACTGGAACTCCGTTTAGGTGCTGAAAATAGCCACGTGCTTTTGGAAATGCTTGGTTTGGATAGGGGTGGGTCAAATGGAGAGCATCTGCATCTGGCTGTTATCCACCAGGGCAGATATCACCCAGGACTGTGAGCTGCTGCTGTGTGCCTGCCCAGCAGTGGGGCACTGCAAGGCCCTGGTGCCCAGAGAGGCAGGGAGCTGGCATGGGGAAAGGGGAGAAGCAGCCCCAGGGTTTGGCCTTGCAGGTAATGCCATCATTACCTTGCAGGTACATGCATCATGACCTTGCAGGTAATGCCATCAGCAGGGACTGAAAGCTGAGGGTCAGCTCAGAGCTTGGCTACTCCCTGTGGGTGGTGGTGGTGATAACGCTCCACTGCTTCTGGCTCAGTTTGTTCATACACACATTAGAAAAACACAGCCCAGCTGCTCAGCCTGGAGAAGACTTTGGGGAGACCTTACTGCAGAGGGTCAGTACCTAAAGGGAGCTACAAGAATTATGAAGGGGGGCTTTTCACAAGGGCATGCAGTGATAGAACAAGGGAGAATGGCTTTAACATGAAGGGGGGTGGGTTTAGATTAGATGTTAAGAAGAAATTCTTTACTATGAGAAGTTCTTTAATATTCTTTACTACTTCTTTACAGAATCAGTTTGCCCAGAGAAGTTGTGGATGCCCCATCCCTGGAAGTGTTCAAGATCAAGCTGGATGGGGCTCTGAGCAACTAGGTCTCATGGAAGGTATCCCTCCCTATGACAGGAGAGTTAGAACTATATGATCTTCAAGGTCCCTTCCAACCTAAACCATTCCATGACTATGATCCTATCCTATAAAACACTGCTACTGCTGCATCCTGGTCTGACCAGAGGTAGCAATGGCAAGTGGAACAGAATTCCACAAGGACCTTGCTCCTACTCTGGGAAGCAGAACAAACACCACTGCTGCTCCACTCAACAGCGAGAGTCATTTGGCCTAGTCACAGTTATTCCTTTCTTTTCTATTACCTGTAACTTGAGTTTGAACGACTTGCTATTTCTCCACAATCACTGGAGCCCTCCCTGTTTTCACAGAACCAATGTTGTAACCAAGGCTGTAACTCAGTCCCTTCTCACCACCTTCTGCACTGAAATGAATTATTATTTGTTTTCAGTGTCAAAACAACAATTCTCACTCATGTGAATATGGTCTCAGATATTAACCTTCCCACCGTATTGGCTTTTTGGCCCTAAATTCCTTCCTCCACATGACCATGTTGAAAGTTGAGGGTGCAGGAGTTCAGGATGAAAATGAACAGTATTTTATAAAACTGACAGTTCCTAGGCCATTCTCCTGTTGTATAGCCATCTAAAGCAAGGAGTATAGGAACATGTGCTTAAAGGGATGGCTTGGCCATCTCTCTATGAAAGCCCAAACTGCCCGATTCATACTTCCTAATCCAAATATACCAACATGCACACACAGCAATTTACAATCTCTTTCCTATTTCTCTAAAACACATTGCTATACTATAAAACTGAGTTGCTTAAAACCATTACTGTTCCTGCCAAAAAATAAAAAACCTTCAGCCAGATTTACTAATGTCATATGAAGCATCATAAATACTATCAAATCAGTGGCATTTCCTTACCATGCCTGAATCATAGCTGTTCAGAAACTCCTTATCTTCATTCTTTTAAAATGTGTTCCTTTTCAGTCACAAGACTAAAAAGTTTCAGGTCTGATTCATTTTCCTTTTGTAGAAATTAAAATTCAAAGCATGACCTTAGAGGGACTCTAAAATTGCTTCCTGATTTAATCTTTAAATCAGCATTCTGGGGTTTTTTTAATCTTCTGAGGCAATATCTTGAATAATTAGACTGTTGAAAACATGTGAATAATATGAATGTCGCTTCCATATTCTTTGGCTTGGGAAAAGAAAAGGTTTTGCTTTTTAACACAGAAGAGTTGAATCTGTCCCAAATATAATTGTTGCAAGAAGCAGGGTGAAAAGGCTTCCCTGTAGTGTAAGTAAAGGACAGCCTTATCTCATCTTCTGTCTCACAAGGAAACAAAACTGTTGTCTAGTCACAAGAAGGTCTTTAGTCAAGGAAGAGCAGATGTTAAAATAAGGTAATAAGGAGAACAGTTTCATCCTAGATGAATATGTGGCATTGGATGCAAGTGGAAGAGCCTAAGAAATCAGGAACGACACTACAACACTACTGGGAAAACATCTCATTTTCCCCCTCCTTTCTCTCTCTCACCTGTACTGACACAAGCTCTGAACAATATCTCCGGCAGATAAGAGCTTTGACAAAATTGAATGTAATTTGAATGCTGGAGTAGCTGCAATGGAAAGTGAAGGTATCTTAGAGTTAGGGGCTACAAATTTGGTCTAACGTAACCAGTGGGATGCTCAGTAGCACCTGAGAACATCAAATCCCTTTGCAGTTCCAGGAATGACTCAGGTTTTCTCAGGATGCAATAAGAGAGTAGTTAAAACAAGCCCTGAACTGTTGAGATGCCATGGCAGGGGATGTTAACCCACAGGATAAATCCTGGCCTCTCATATTGCTGTGAAGATAATTAGCACTTTTTTTTTTCTTCAACAGGTCTTTTCTGCAAAATATTCACAAGTTCTTGACAGAGGTGAGACCCTGGACTTCTTTCTCAAGCTGATGCCCAGCCACTGTCTCCTCCCAAAGTCACACAGAGCCCTGTAATCACAACCATTTTTTGGCATCTGGCAAACGCTGTGAGCCAGCTACCCCTCTTTTAGGCTACAAAGAGAATTGTTGGGAAAAAATCCACCATGAACCTGAATATCACTGAGACAGCAAACCATGTATTCATGCTATAAGAATATACAGTCAGGTCTGTACTGCATGAATGAAAAAACAAGACCTTTTGAATAAAAAGATTTTTGGCACAATGTGTGAGACGGTATATTCTAGACAGCTTAAGAGGTTGTTGAACAATAAACAGAGGCATCCAAAAGAACATTCTGATGGTGATGGAGAACTTCAGCTTTCTTTAGAAAAAATTTACAGCAATATAGTCATCCATCAAGTGTGAGATGTACTGGTTTTGGCATTGTTTTTTTTTTCTCTTTCCCCTCCCCCTCACGAGCTAGGGAATCAACTAGAAGAATGACTGTTTTAGCTTTCTCTCCAGCTAATTAGGAGGAGCTGACAAAGGATCCCAAGGTAAGTAGTAATTTTTGAGAAAATGAAGAGTAGCATTCACTACTTTTAGGATGTGTGAAAAGTGTCTGTGGAGTAAAGCTAGGAAGGATCTTGTTTGCTTGGTGTGCAAAGAAGCAGGTAGGATGTCTGGGGAACACAATCCAATTCAAAGCAGGCAGATGATCTGACAGGTATTGTATCACATATATTGAAATAAACTTCCCAAGTGCAAAAGAAAAGTAGGAAGCAAAGCATAGTGGTTGTAGTTGAATTAAGACCCCTTAAAATGTTTGAAAATAACATTATTAAAAAATTGTACAAGTGACTAAGAATGAATATAAATGGATAACATATTGTGAGAAGAGAAAAAAAAATACAGAAAAATGTACAAAGTCATTCTTAGTGAAGGAAAGAAAAATACATGTAAATACTTCTGAAACAAGAGGGGAAAAAAACCAAAAACAACAAGAAAAACAGAAGTTCACTACCAGATGGGAAAGAAAATCCTGGCAGAAAACTAGTGACACACAGTAGGCTACAGTGCAGTTTGCCTTCTCTGAAAGGCTTCATTACAAAAGTGGCACATGACCCAAAGTCAGTATGAGATTCAATAAAGACAGAGTGAAGAAACAGGAAAAACATTAAGGATTACTTAAGGAATAAACAGCTCAATAGTTCATCTGCAATTCTCTCTGTGGTGCTTACAGGAGTAGCTGGCTAAGTCACCTCATCATTTGTTGCTATCTTTGGTACCACACAAGGGATGGGTGGTAGTGAGAACTGAGGAGAGACAAACATCTGATCATCTCTAAAAAGACAGAAGAATCTCACAGAGAAATTCAGGTGGCTCAGCCTCTTGGAATGAGACTTTAACACATCATTATTACATAAACTATTATAATAATAATGTGGCAAAAACCAGCCAGCATGGAATTTTCAAAACAAGTAAAATCAAACTATTCTAATTTGTTGTTTTGGGAGGATGACAAAGAAGGTGCAAACAGTCTATTTAATTTGCATTGCAGATAACTTATAAATTTGGATTTTTAAGAGTTTGACACTGTCTCCCTTTATTTTCCTGTAAAAGAGTATGGGAAAAATTTTCTAGATAAAATAATTTTATTTGCACAAGTGATTGGTGAAAAACACATGTAGAGTATTTTACCAGTAGGTATTGTAGGACATTTGTTTCTCTGTGTGGCATTTCAATTAATAAATGCTAGAAACAAGAATGTAGTGATGAAATATTAGGATGGCCTCCTAGTGGAATGGAGTCAAACTGTGCACAACTCCTTACATTGCAAATTTGACGTGAGCCAATGAAGCTACACTGGGACAGAAAGGCTGAGTGCATGTCAGTGCAGCATTCATGCAGCTGTGCTGCACGTGAAGAAAGAAAAGGGGGAAATATTCTACTTGACTCGATGTTTATGAGGTCCCTACTGTAGCACTGGGAAGCCTCAGTGAAGAAAAGGAAAGAGAAGTGTGTTTCTTGAGGGAAGGTTAATAGATCTGAGCCTGTTTTTTCAGGAAAGGGAGAAGTGATGGAGAGCTGCAGAGCTGGACCCACCCACCTTTCTCTGCCTAAGGCAGACTGTATCTATCCTTTTGTTTCTCAAAATTTAAATTGATAAGGATGCCACTGTTTTCCCAAGATGTTTATTACAGCTCTCCACCTTTTTTTAATATTGCATTTTTCCTCAGCCCCCTTATTTTTAGGTTAAACCCCATTTTTTTCTCCTCTCTTGCAGGCTTTTTTAAAATCTCTGCTCATGCCTTTGATTTTCCTTCTTTGAGTTCTGTGCAACTTCCCTAAGCACATTGCCCAACCCTGATTATCCTCCTTAATATATCTCTTTTAAGGAATTGCCAGTTTTCTTTAACACTTTCTGTGTGTTTTGGCCTCTCATAAACCCTAATTTGTCAATTCTGTGACTGGATTGAAGGGCACTGTCTCCCACTGTACTGTTTTATCTCTTTTTATTGCTCTTTCTTTATGGTCTCATGGTTGCAAAACCTGTCAATTCACTGGCTGTACTAAATATTTTGTTCTCCGATCATTAGTCCTTCTTTATTAGAAAAAGATCTCATAAAACCTCTAGGTATCTGCTATTTTAAATTTCTCTCCTTAAAAAGAAAAACAGAAACCTGAAAACCAAACTGACCAACCAAACCAACACAATAAAAAACACCTCACCAAATACAGAATTTCTCAGTGTATTCCAAGGATTGCATTGACAGACTTCTTTTTCCAGAAGTCCCCCAAGTGAGTGACAGTTTGATGGTTTTAATAATTTCAAGCCTTATTTTCTGGAGAACTTCACCAGTTTCTCTCAAAGAGTTTGAGCCACATAGATTTCAGTTTGATGTCCTTTACAAGATTTCCCCTATGACAGCCACAATATTCTCTTTCTTTCTTAATCACTCAGACATTTTCAGCAGTTCTAAAACACTAGGTTTCTATTCTATACTTTCAAATACACAAAAATATAATGAGAATGTAAGAATTGTGTCTCCTCAAATGGGTAAGGATTTGGAAATCTGACACAGTTTTAGCTTGGATGACTGTAAATAAAGCAAATGTCTCCATTTTTTCTTAGTTTCTACTCTGTCAATCAAAGAACCATTTTCTCTTATTAACCTTTAAAATTTTTCATGTCCACACATATCTACAGTCCTTCATATCAAAACATCCTATTTCAAAACCCTTTCCAAGTTTTAGCAACCAGAGCCGACTTCGCTTTCTTTCTTCCTTTCATCTACATGACATACTTCACTTTGATTAAAAAGCTTAAAGGAAATCTGGGGCTTGAAGAAACAGAAGTATCTGCCAACTTCTAGTATAAGGAGGACAGTGATAAATTATCTCATGTATTCAGGAGAGGAGGACAGCAAATATTTTATAGAATCATAGAAAGGTTTGGGTTGGAAGGGACCTTAAAAACCATCTTGTTCCAAACCCATTGGCAGAGACACCCTCCACCAGACCAGATAGCTCAAAAGCCCATCCAACCTGGCCTTGAACACTTCCAGGGATGGGACACCCACAATTTCTTGGGAAACCTGTGCCAGTGCCTCACCACCCTCACAGTAAAGAATTCCTTCCTAATAGCCAATCTAAACCTCCCACCTTCAGTTTAAAGCCATTCCTACTTGTCCTATCGCTACAAGCACTTGTGAAAAGCCCCTCTCCAGCCTTCCTGTAAGCCCCCTACTTGGATCCCTATTTTAGCAAGAGACACAATACTTATTAGAATTTTTTTTTTGTTCTGAGACAGATGAAATACAGGGATGGAAACTGTGGAGTATGCTTCATTAAGAGGTTTTAAAAAAATGGGTTAGATAAATGTCTGTTGGCAGTCATCTATTTGAAAGATTAATATTGTGGTGACATATGAACACAGAGCTACACAAAGGTCTTGAAGACAATTTCAGAGTGCTGTAAATATAGATATAATTAATGGTTCATGTCATGCCATCTCAAAAACTAAGTAGCCTGCCTAGAAACAGAAGACATTGCCTCTTCAACATAAAAATTATTGAAAGAAAAAAGAACCCTTTAACATTCAAATGAGATTTCACTGTTGTGATAAAGAGATTTCAGAAAGGGTAATAAAGAAAATGTGAAATGTCAACACACCAAATAAAATGTTTCTTAGACTATTCACAAGATCCTGATTGAGTTTGAGCTCATTATATAAAAAGTACCTTCAGCAGAAGGCAGAAATCTGCACAGAAAAGCTAAGTAAAAGAACACTTTGCTGTTATAAATAACTCTAGAAGGCAAGATCAGCATTGTACTTGGATATAATGTTCAAACCTCTCAAAGTTTATGGTTAAACAAAAAAGGCTAAAACAAAAATTTCTTTGGCTTGAGTTTTGAGTTGGAATTTCAGTTTCAATACATTGGGAAAAGAAGTTCTAAGTCCTGAAAACAAAAAGATATTGAATGGCTGTTGTGGGTATATGACAAGTTTAGAAATAAAGCCTATTCTCTCCTCTTTTGTTTTCCCATTGGCACAGGTAACAAATACATATCAGTGTTTTGTGGAAGGTTTAGCAAATGAAACTCAGGTTGCAGGATGTCCTGTTTTGTCCATATTTTTCGTGTATTAAAAATATAGATACCCAAATATTTGGAACAAACTGCAAAGCCAACATGCACTATAAAAACCTGTGGGTTTTTGGGTTTTTTTTCAGCTTCTGGACTCCTAAAAACCGATCTATTAAAGAAGTAGGACCCTGTCAGGTGAATCAATTTGACTGAAAATAGTCCTGTTTTCTTAAACCATTTTTTTTTCAAGCTGTTTGATGCCAATCTCCACCATCAGATGGAATTTCAGACCTAAAATAACAAGTCCTGATTATAAAACCTGAATAGCAACCAGAAAAATTATGCTTTCAACCTTTTTCTTCTTAGTTACCTTTATTAATATTTGTCTTATTTGCTTCTCTACAAAATTAAGCTATTTTGCTAACAACTCTTTGGTATTTGGGTAATGGAAATTATCATGAGCTGAATTAGGGTCACTGGGCAGTGGTTCTGGTTTCAGCCACTGGCTGCTCTCCCAGCTCTATTGAAGGTGTGAAAATTTGTCTCTGAAACATGGTCCTTCTTGACTCACACTTTTAGCCCTTTTTTTTCTTAGCATTTTTTTTGCTACTTTACCTTTCTCTCTACTCTAATGCAGTAATATAAAAGCCCGTATAATATAGGTGTACATGTATATGGGCACATGATATAGATGCATTTCAGGTGTATGCTAATGTTCCACAATATTCTGTTTGCATATATTGGTTATAGAATATCAACATCGATTTCAGCAGAATTAATCTTATTTTACTGCAAAGTTTCAAAGGGCATGATTGAACTTGTCCTTCTGTAAGAATGAATTCCACCATCAGGAAGCCACTTTTAATTAAATTCTTAGAGATAGATGATGCTAAAAGCATTGATTATATATGCATGAAGGAAAATATGACCACTTATCTAAGCATTCTTTGGCAGAATGAATGAGAAAAATCTAGTATTTTTTCCCAAGAGCTACAAAGTATTTTAAAGTCTTTTCACAAAAATAAGGGCCAAAACATTGGCTTCTATCAGAGACTGAAATAGTTCATGTCTCAAACATTGATATAAAGTTTTGCTCATTTTAACAAAATCTGTATAAAGAGGCTACAACCAAAGAAGCTTCCCTGAAGATACCTGACTGGGACTTTGGACTGAAAGCCAAACTGCTGATTAGATAAAGGGAAACCCATTGTTCAGTCCTCTCAGGCAGAGGGAATGGTGTGCACCCAGGAAAAGGCCAAAGCCACCAGCTGTGCTGAGGATCATCCTCTGCTGAGTTTGGGGTGGGGAGAGCACAGCTTACAGAAGCCAGGCTTACACAGACTCTCCCCCAACTGAGGAGGGAGGAGGAGGTTTTGGGTGTGTGGCACAACCTCTGCTCAGAGGCAATGAACATCCATCCTCCCATTACACAAACCGGCCCAGCTGTGGAACCCCCAACCCCACAGGCCACAGCCACAGGACTTTCACATGAGAGGCAGCTGAGGGGGAGTCACAATCCATCAGAGACCCCCAAAGTGTTCCCCAGAGGCCTTGCACCACAGGGCTGCAGGTGATGCAACAGATCCAGAGTCTGCTGCAAAAGATAATGGCAAACTCCAGGGACAGGCCTGTACATCACCCCCGGGCTTGGGGGTGGATTAACCCAGGGCATTCTGTGCTTGGCAGGGGGACACCAGGAAGATCAGCTGGAAAAGATCAACAGAACATTGTTGGTATTTTCCTTATTCTGTCCCTGTTTCTTTCTTTCTGCCTCCCCCCAGCTATTTCCTATTTCTCTCTCTCTCTCTTCCTCTCTCTCTCTCCTGTTTAGTATCCAATATTCTCAAATAAACCCCATACTATTGTCACTGGCATATGGTCTTCTTTGCACCTTAATTCAGGCAGGGGCATTTCTAAGAACTTTAGTAATTGGATCATGACAACTTCTCAATGTAAATCTATTTTTCTATCCAGCCTTTTTCTTATTGGAGCCAACATTCATATAATCTTGTTGATTACATGGAATAATGTGTACACTAAATAGGATGTTAATGTTGTTTTCTGTGCTTGCTAGGAAGAAATGGTTCCAGACACCTGTCTCATTTTCTCTAGACACATCATCTGAAAATGATATGATTTATGGAACTGTGCTCAGAGGGTAAGAAAGAAACCTTTGGTTAAAAGGTGCTTAACCCAGACTTGACAAAGTATGTGAAGTGTTTTTTGTCATATCAGGTAAGGTTGTTTCAGTTTGTTCAGAGAGGTTTTGTTTGATAAGTTGGGGGTGTTTTTTTGTTTGTTTGTTCAGTGTTTTTTTCAGAAACAAGAAAGCATGTCATGGCCTTTACTTCTGAGAAGGTGAATATCAACATCAAAAGAGAAAATTAGAGATAATCCTGACTTCCCTACATGACAGAGAGTTGTAATGACCAAGAAGAGCAGCTTAGACATTGGAAATTGCTACAGACCTACCATGCATGGCAGAAATCTTGGAAATTCAAATTTGCGAGTTTCCTCTGAATAAGAACACGTGGGTTAATACCCATACACATCTATATCCCACTGAGCATGCAGTTACCTTCTAATCCCTTAGCAAAAATGTTGACCTGCTGCAGAAATATATTCAAATTGGTATTACAGCTTATGACAGGAAAAGCACTTGAGCAGGTAATCTCTGTAGCTACATATCATGTTTGTTTGGTGACAATATGGGAATAATAAAGCATGAAGACCCCTGATGATTGTGGAGGCTCTCCAAAAAAACTGTGAAATCCCATTTCAAGCACAGCTGGTGGTTTTGTGCATTCCGAAAAGGTCTAAGAAGGCTTCCAGAGAGAATACCTATCTCTTAAAGGGCTGTAAGAATAGTTCACGTGTCATTCTAAACAAAAATCAATAAATAATGTGACAAAGAACATTCCCAGGATAAACATGTGGTTTCTTTTGTGTTTGCTGAATAACTGAGTAGATTGTGACCCTGAATGCATTTGTTGCTTGAAATTTGATGTATTTAAGCAAAACCTGAAAATATTTGCACTTATAAAGTCAGGCTGAGATTTAAACTAATGAAACAATTAGGTAGTTTAGAGTTCTCTTGGAATCACAGGTAGATGAAATTAAATAAAATAAAACAGAGACTACAGAATTTTCCAGTTAATATCAGTGGTGTTTGCAGTAAACAGAACAGAAACATTTATTTCAAAATGCACTCTACTTTCATGTTCTGCCTCTCCTCCCCTTTCTCTCTGAATAGAAGACAGCTGTGTAGATAGTAAATGGAAATTTTCTTCTGGTTTTGCAGAAGATATTTTATTTATGAAATTTCATTTTTATATTGCATCTTGCTGAAACAGTTACTGTACACAGTAAGCTACTTGGAAATAAAGATTCCAACCTATTTCAAATCAGTCTGTATGATGAAAAACTTAATAGGAACTGAAAGTACTTGTTGCTTCTTTGCTAATATAGCACACCCCATCACTGTCACGGGTAATTTGAAGTGATCTGATGCAGTGTAATAGAAGATGAACATTTCAGGGAGGATCCAGAACATCTTCACAAACTGGATGCAGGTGAGTGCAGAATGTGATCTGTACAGTGAGCACTAGCAACTAATTTAAGTTCTCAGAGTGTCACAGCAGATATTATTAGTCCCATTAGGCAATCTTATTTTGGATAAAATGAAGTTTATTTGATCTGATAAAAAGCAAAAAGTCATTAAATTACATTTTGAAGGATTTTCCAAATGAAAACGTGCTACAAGCACAAAAGACAAAATATAAATTCCTGAAAGATTAATGAAATAAACAGAAATCAATGGAGACAAGAGACTCAAAGCAAGAAAGAGATTGTTAAAAAGGAATTACAGCTAAGAAATCTCAATACAACAGGCTATAGGAAATGCGACATACTGTAATGGGCCATGGTGGTTAGACACACTGGTTTTCAAGATCATAAAACGTGGTTGTTCAGATTCTTTTGAGATCAGAGATCAGACTGCTGGTCAGATGGCAGGTGTTCAAGGGCAGCTGCAGAAGAAACCTCGGGGTGTCTCAAAGTCTCAGGACTATTTTGCCCAAACAGCTCAAATTTACATGGGAAATAAACAATTCAAAATACTTCCTCTTTATGCAGCACTCCACAGGCTCCAGTTTGATTCCAGCCTGCTGTGGAGTGTAGTACTGGCCATCAAAGTCATATGGTTTCAGAAATGACACAAGAAAAGACACAGCTGGGGAAGAGGAATGGGCATAGAGGCCTTCCAGAGCAAACTGGACAAGATTAGTTAAACTTCACAGAATATTTAGTGTTACATAGTCACAGAAATAGATGTTGTCCTAAACCTATGTTTTCATTCACGTGCAACTGACAGGAGCTTATTTTATGTGAACGGTACTATTTAATCTGCATTTGAGGTTAAAAATCCACATGGGAATAAAGATGGAGGTACAAAATATTCCTGGAAGCTTGAAACTCCTTTCTTATACAAGAGAATTGCATATAAAACCCACCCCCAAAACCACTCAAACCAGCACATTCTCATATCAATCTCATCCCTTCTCATTAAGAATTCTTTTTTTTGAGTCTCTGAAATTCTTAAGCTGATATTGAATACATCATGAAAGTCTACTTTGAAAGCAGCCTCAGTCAGACACTCTGACTCCCTCTCAGTCCAGCACCACCTGTGTCCCCACTGACAAAGAACATAAATTTGGGGTGGGTTTTGTTTTTGTTTTTGAGACCTTCTGTCTCTCCTGCAGGTGTTGGCCATATCCTAGAGTCCTTGCAAAGCTGTGCAGCCAGAGAACAGTGCACAACACACAGAGCCTGGGAATGGCACTGAGGAGATGGTGAATGTGCAGGAAATGAGCAAGTTGAGCTGGTTGTCCTCAGACCAGTGGGATGTGAGGATATGGAGACCCTGGCAGGAGTAGCTGTCCCTGAAAGGCCACAGCCCAGGGAAGGACCTGACCTGGGCAATGGAGATGGGGGAGGAGTCATTTTAGCTTTGCCTTTGTTTCTCCCTACTTGATTCTATGTTAAATGACAATAAATTAAATTATTATTCATAGGATCATAGAATATCCTGAGTCAGAGGAAACTCACAAAAATCATCAAAGTCCTACTTCTGGCCCTGTACAAGACACTCCAAAAATACCATCATGTGCTTGAGAGCATTGTCCAAATGCTAGAGCTCTGTCAGACTTGGTGCTGTGACCACTTCCCTGGGGGGCCTGTTCCAGTGCCCAAACACCCTCTGGATGAAGAACCTTTCCCAGATATCCAGCCTAAACCTCTCTGACTCAGCTTCAGGCCATTCCCTCAGGCCCCGTCACTTGTCACCAGAGAGAAGAGATCAGTTTCGCTCTGCTTCTCACCATGAAGATGTTAAAGAGCACCGGAGGTCTCCCCTCAATCTCCTCTGCTTGAGGCTGAGCAGACCAAGTGACCTCAGCTGCTTCTCCTATGGCTTCCCCTCCAGACCCTTCACCATCTTCACAGCCCTGCTTTGGACACTCTCCAATAGCTTTATGTCTTTCTTGTATTGTGGCTCCCAAACCACACACTTGACTTTCTCTAGGTCAATTCTGTTTTGTCTGCAATGGTAAATGATAGGTGACTTTCCAGTCTATATCTTAGTCCATGAGCTTTTCCCTCCTCTATTGTCCCCTGTCATGCTGAGAAGTGGGAGTGGGTGGGTGTTGGAGATGGAATGGAAATTCCTCTGTATCCAGTGCATGCAGGCCTGGAGGAGCAGAGGAATACAAGAGCTGGTTTGGAAACTTCAGAGAAATTGAGTTTTATGAAGTCATATCGACATGAAACAAGGATGTGAATTTTAGTTTTGAGTAAACAGAAATATGCCTTAAAGTGTTTTAAAATGCCTTAAGTACATAAAAAGACCTGTGTTAGTTAGTAGAGAAACCTATAGTCCAGTTTAAAGTTCAGTAGTACAATTCTTCATAACATTAATAATGCTTTATACATAATAGAAATATAGTTGCAGTTTTGTTAGATAGAAGGGTAGAACATGATAAACCACGAACATAGGTTTAATGCAAAAAGTGATGGCTGTTTTCATGTATCTGCTTTGAGCTAGGATAAGTGTAAAAGAATTATAGTAAAATCGTGTTTGTAGCTGATTGGATAAATAATGAACATAATGATTTGTATTAGGACTGTAGTTTTTAGAGAGAGATAGAGTAATAGAGAGTAGAGTAGAATAGAGCAATATATAACAGTATAAAATAGAATAGAGTAGAATAGAGAGAAGATGCTTACTTTGCTGCCTCTTTTGCTGATGCTGTGCTTGGGGATGCTGATGCTTCATCCCCCTTTCTCCTGCTTGCTTTTGCTCCTACTTCTGTTTGGAATACTGAAGATTCTAGCATAATAGCATAGACTGTAAAATCNAAAATCTCACCCTCACAAGACTGATGGCGTTTTGGAATAAATGCCTTTACAACAAGATCAAGAGACTCTCTCTTCACTCCTTTGGAATGGACCTGTTATAAACCTCGACAGCTGGGTGGACAGGGAAGTAGGAATCAGGAATCTGGCTACTGGCTGAGGTCACCACACCACAGCAGTTCATGAAGATACAGCAGCTGTCTCAGATAGGTGGATATGCTACACCTGAAAATTTTATAGTTACTAGCATTAATCATGTAAAACACCTGTCATTTCTTTATTTTGGAAGCTGTTACCACTGAGTCTTCCTTCCCTTTTTTGGTAATAACTCACAACCCTCCTTCCCCCCTCCCCCCCCCCC
>VZTR01015049.1:791718-806952 GCA_013400775.1 Chaetops frenatus | reverse complement strand
CCCCCCCCCGCCCCAGGATGGAGAAAAAAAAGTTGTTGTCCTTTAAACCACAATAATCCTCCAGTTCAAGTGTTCCCTTACTCGCCTTCCTAGAACCCCTTTTCCCTTTGAGGGGCAATTGGCTGGTGGTCACCTTGAGAGTGCTCGGGGTTGCTACTGTCTTCCCACTGCCTCCCGATCACTCTTCTCCCCTTGCCAGAACACGGCTGGCCACTCTGTCCTGGACTCTTCCCTTGCCCTTTGTCCTTCCCCAACGTACCAAGTTTGTCCATTAGAGTCAGTAAGTCAAAATGGCACCNGATGTAGAAAAAAAAGTTGTTGTCCTTTAAACCACAATAATCCTCCAGTTCAAGTGTTCCCTTACTCGCCTTCCTAGAACCCCTTTTCCCTTTGAGGGGCAATTGGCTGGTCGTCACCTTGAGAGTGCTCGGGGTTGCTCCTGTCTTCCCACTGCCTCCCGATCACTCTTCTCCCCTTGCCAGAACACGGCTGGCCACTCTGTCCTGGACTCTTCCCTTGCCCTTTGTCCTTCCCCAACGTACCAAGTTTGTCCATTAGAGTCAGTAAGTCAAAATGGCACCCTCCCCATGAGGAGACCCACCATCTCAAGTTCATACCCACGAATTCCTCCTGCCTTTACCATCCGAAATGGCGTGCGAGACACCCCCTTCCCAGTTCCACCGTATTGGGCCCCTCCCTTGTGGCGCGCTCCACCTCTGCGTCGGTGGGTTCCCCTGCATCGGGTTCCTCCCCCATTACCACCCCCTCCGGCATGGGCCCCACCTCCTCCTCCTCCTTCTGCCCTTCTGCCTTCTGCCCTTCCGCCTTTAACATCTGTGACACTTCCGGCCCTCACGTCACCGGGACCGGAAGTGGGTGGAGGAACCACTGGAAGGAGGCCATCTTGGCTGCCGATCCCCCATGCCAGCGGGCCTTACCAGTCAGCCAAGAGCCTTCCTGGCCCCTCCATTGGAGAACTCTGCAGGTTCCCTGGTCTCTAATGGGACTGGAGGACATCAGGATCCGATGAGAGGAGTGAGGATTACTTTGGCAGAAGGCTTTTGTAGTTTACCGGAGGAGGGTAAGGATTCTAGAGAGAGAGGTCAAATTCAGGAAGGAGAGCAGAGACTCCCATCAATGTTGTGGAGGCTACAGGAAGCGCACAACCATCTGTGCTCCTGGCTGTCATTTTTACACCACCGTCACTTCGCTGGCTCCGAGTGCTAACTCTCCAAGTGTAAGCACTACCAACATCAGCGCCTAAATCATGACAAACCATCATCGCTGTCGCCAAGAGTACGCTCAGAACAGGAGAAGTCAGTGGCTGGTGGGCTGCCTGGAGCACCGTCGCCAGTCAAGGCAGTGAGGTCTGCAGGCAAACCATCAGTGAAGCCCATCCTGATGAACCACACTACAAGATCAGCATCCACTGGTTGGCTGCTAGCAGCTCCACGGCCAACCGTGAGAACTGGAGAATGCCCCCACTGCTGTTATCATGCTGAGCTCTAATTTTCTTTCATCTTTGGAGCAGTCCTGGCTAACACGTGCTAGATGCATCTACTGCCGAGCCTGCCTCCACTGGCCCTGCCTCTAGTACAATGGTCACCACTGCTGCCTCCACCAATGCAGCACAACTTTTCTTGTTTGAAGACCTCGCCAGCTCTTCTTATGGCACACAAAAACCAGCCTTGCCATTCTAGGGCCTATGTCCTAGTTTAGGATGCCACCACTAGAGTCCCAGCTGAGACACGGAGTCTTCAGGAGTGCAACACCGAAGATGAGAAGATGAAGACGAGATGCTTGACACAGGAAGCTCAGTGAGCAATCCCACCACCAACTGCTTGAGAGCGAAAGGCACCTTCTGGCAAGTCCTTTAAGATCAACAACAGCAAACACGACCCAGGACATTCAGGACTCCAACAGTGGGATTTCGTTGTTATTTACTGTTCTTAATAACGGGACTTCTCATTATTATTTCTTTACTGTAAATCCCCCCTTATGTATGTGTTACAGGCTTCAGCCCACCCTTAAGTGGCTGCGCGGTGGGGTGGCCCACCAAGCTATAATTCAGGAATACACCTTAGTTGCAATTTCCCCCTGTGCTAAGGCACTAAATGGACGGTTGTTTATGAGTTGTAGAAAATTAAGTTTACTATTTATTAATTTGGTTTCAGATGTTCCTTTAAGCTTTGCATGTTGTCAGTCTAGTAAGCCCTTTCTAACTTTGTTTTGTCACCTCTCTTCCCATCCCTTGTTTAGTTATCTTATGAGCGAGTGCCTTTCAAAACCCCTGGAGTTTTGTTTTTGTCACTTTACTCTTAGTTTTACATGGAGTATTGAGATAGAGGCATCAATGTCCTTTGGGCATTGATGTCCACTTAGGTATCCAACTACCCATTGCTTCAGCAAGGGCACAACTTTAGGAAGAAGTTAACTCTTGAGTTTAAGTTAGGATGTCTTGTTCTTTTGTCTGACTTCCGTTATGTTTGTATTTAGCTATCCTTTTACCCCTTGTTTGCCTTTTGTGGCTGAACCTTGTCTTGTTTTGTAGCACTCCAGTTTGTAATTATTGATTCTAAGTCAGATTGCCTTGTCTCTTGTGCTCATCCCTTGCCATCTCTTTTATGTTTTGCCCCTTCCGTATTCAACTTTGGCAGGTTTGTGATTTTGTTTTCACTTACCCATCCCATATCTATTCTAATTTATTCTATTGTCCCCTCCTTGTTTGGATGAAGGTCAGGGGAGAAGCCTCCTTTTAGATAAGTGAGGGTAACCCCCAAGTTTAAAATATCACCCTTCTATTATATGTTGTTAATCTTTTCTTATTCATCTTCTTTATTATGTCCGTTTTAAGTAGTATAATGTTGTTCTCCATTTTATTTACTGTTCTATCATGTTCTCCATTTATGTTACACCTCCACCTAGCTTTTACTCTGCCCTCAGTCTTACTTATGTTTACATTTTACTTCCTGGTAGTTCACCCAGTTGTTATTCATATGTTCCTGATTTTTGTTGTATGTAAACCCCTTAGTTTTGCAGACAAATGCACATCTTAAGAAGCCAGACAGCCTTCCATTAGTAAGGCCTTGGCTGCTGCTAATTTGCGAGTTTTGGTTTAGTTTATGTTATTAGGTAGCTTCCAGTGTTTCTTGCTGCATCTCCTTCACTCCCCTCCATTGTGATGTTTAGTTGCATTATTAATGCCTTTTACACCCGAGGTGTGGTTGGGGCAGCAGTGCCTGAAGGGCTCTGATGTCCACTGTAAGGTGCAACTGCCCCTTGCTCCAGCAAGGGGACAAGCCTATGAAACTTTTAAGTTCAAGTTAAGATATTTCGTTCCTGTATTTCACCCTTGTCATCTTCATGCTTCTGCTATCCTTTGGTTTTCCCTGTTTGCCTGTTATGTCTAGACTACCTCTTTCTTGTTAAATTTTCTGTAGTACAATTTTTGTTCCGTTATGCTACCCTTTATGTTCATATCTTACACTTTGCTTATCCCCTTTCATTATGTTCCTCATTGGTCTTTGTTTATGTTAATTCCCAAGATTGATTCTCCTCAATGTTTGGCTGTTTGGTTGTGTTCATGCTTTTGTAAGGATTGTTACCTTGTTTTTATTGTTGTATTCATTCCTTATGTTATGTTTGCCATCAACCTCCCTCATTTCTAAACAAGAAAGGGGGAGCTGTTGTGGTGACTTTTTATATATACTTTGCTTATAGTCATAATTTGTACCCCTTGACCCTCAAAGGGATATGATTTGTACTCCTCTACCCCCTTTTAATGTAAATAGTTTGTACCCTGTTCTCCCCACAGTGGGTTTCACTATTCCTCATGTCTGTCATTGTGATAGTCCCTCCTCTCATATCCATCCCCCCAGCATGTCACTCTTCCCTTACCCCACCTTTCCCTCTGGAAACTTCTCCCTTCTCTGCTTCCCAGCTGGTGTGCTCAAATGTATCCCCTCCCCAGGTGCTCTCTGGTGGGTGGTTGGCAGTCACTCCACTTGGGGTGCCTCCCCTCTCCTTCCCCATTGGCCCTGAGAGTGTCCTCTCTCCTTGTTCCTCAGGCCCTTATAAACCCATGCCACTCCCTGTCTTGGTCTTCGGTCCCTGACCTCCCCTGGTGGAACAATAAAGCTGCTGGATGTCACACTGAAGGCCTCCCTCTCTCTCTCCTTACTCCTGCCTATCGTGAGCACTGCTGCCTGCCTGGGGCTCTTGCTGTGTCCTTGACATCCCCCTTCCTTGATGTGGCCGAGCCCCTGGGTGGTTGTGGCCTTGTCAGGTTGCCTAGTCCAACCTCCCTGCTCAAGCAGCGTCATCCCAGAGCACCTGGCACAGGATTGGTCCAGGCTGTTCTTGAATATTTCCAGTGAAGAGGCTCCACATTCTCCCTGGGCTATCTGTGCCAGTGCTTGGTCACTGCACAGTAAAGAATTTCGTCCTCATTTTCAGATGGAACTTCCTGGGCATCAGTTTCTGCCCATTGCCTCTTGTCCGATTGCTGGGCACCACTGAAGAGAGCCTGGTCCATCCTCTGACACCTCCTCTTAGACACTGATAGACATTGATGAGCTCCCCTCTCAGTTTTCTCCTTTTGAGGTGGAACAGGCCCAGTTCCGACATCCTTTCCTCATAAGAGAGATTCTCCAGTCCCTTAATCATCTTTGTTTTCCTCCCCTGGACCCACTCCAGGAGCTCTGTGTTCACCTTGTACTGAGGAGCCCAGAACTGGACACACCACTCCAGGTGAGGCCTTGCCAGGGCTGAGCAGAGGGGCAGGATCACCTCCCTGACCTGCTGGCAGTGCTCTTCCTGATGCACTTCAGGATATCTTTGACAAGGAAACAAAGTTCATATTTATGCACTTGAACTAAAGCAAGAAACCTTCTTGCATAAGAAAATTTCCACAACTAACTGGCCATCTCCAGCAGCAACACTGCAAGGCACCAATGTGTGAGTTGTAACACATCCCACTTGCACAGGGACATTTATTTAGTGATGCAATGAACACAATCTGGAACTCACTGAGTCATCTCATTAAAACCTGTGTTGTCACTTTTGCAAGTTGACTAGTCAGACTAGACCTCCGCTTTCAAGAAGCAGCATTTTAAAGTGAAACAAATTACACTTATCACAATATAAGATATTTCAAGGGTGTCTGCTATGGGCTGGCACATAGAGGATTAAGGAAAAGTGAATGTTATGTTTGTCACTACAGAGTGATATTGGAAGAGTCACTTATTGACTAAGCAGCCTTATCAAGAAATAATTTGATTCAGGAAAACATTTCTATTAATTTCTATTGTAAATCAACCATATGGATCAATGATCGTCTAATTCAACTCTGTTCCAGCAATACAGCTGCTTAATCCTCTGTGCTGCTGGGTAAATATGGATTGGACTTTCCAAAACATAGGGCAAACACAACTTCAGTTTATTTATAAAACAAACAAACAAAAGTGAAAAGCTGGTAACTGAACAGAATGACAAAAATAATTTGTTCTTTAATTATTTCCTAAGCAAATTAAGGGTTATCTGAAGAGTCCAGGCCATTGCAGCACACAGACTTTGAGGGACTTCAATCCCTCTGTTAACTTGGACCTGCAAGACAAATTCAGGTACTCTTGAGACTCTGCAGTGTCTTTGCTATCAACTCTCCTCCCTAAAATGCCTTGCAAGACAACATTAGGCAATCCAGCTGTTTTAATCACATAGGCTTGAGATTTTGCAAACGAATGCAAAATTGACAAAGTATAAGAAATGAGCATTGTATCAATGACACAGCTCTAGCTGCCCGGTAGCTTAGGCTGCGCAGTGAAGCGGCCATTCCCTTGCACCAGCACACACACAGCTGCAGCTCACCAACTCACTCCTCCTCAGCAACTGCAGCTCCCAAACCCAGGGCAGCAACAGCAGAGCAGATTGTAACCCAGCATAGGTAGGAATAAAGGAGGCAGACAGGACCTTTTGGCTCACTGTTCCAACAGAGGTTTATTCTGTGGAGGAGCTGAGGACCAAAAGGGCACAGAGCACTCTGTGCAGGGGGTTTTAAAGGAACAAGAATCTCAGGGGAGGGTACATTCGTGGGTCCAATCACTGGAGAGCATGGGAGGTCTCAGGGTGGAGTTCGGGGTGAGGGACAACAGTACAATCCAATGGGGCAAACTGGGGGGAGGGATACAAAGTGACCCTTGGGGTGTCGAGTGAGGGAGAACTTTCTGGAACGGGGAAGGGAAAGGGAAAAGATTGACAGCTAGGATCCAGGGAGGAGCAGCTGAGGGACAGGCTGAAGGGTGTCTCACCACCCAAGGGGTGAGGGAACTGCTTAACCAACAAGGGAGCAACTGAGGGAGTGGGGGAAAACAGGACTGGACCAACTGACGTAAGAAACTCTTACTAAAACTTAAAAATATACCACAACATATCAGCAGATTTTACACTGTAGTGATAGTAACATAGCGTACCCAAACATATGCTTATGTGATCACTGAACTCCAGTAAGAACTATTATTTAATTCGACCACTCTGAAGATATGGAAAACATAACTATGAAAAGCTGTTAGATAATACTTCAACATGGTCTGGCAGTGTGGAAGCCAGCTGTGTCCTGGGCTGCTTCAAAAGCCCCAGGGACAGCAGGTTGAGGAATATATAATATATATTCTCCCCCTCACCAGGAGTCCTGCATCCTGCTCTGGGGCTCACAATATAAAAAGAACATGGGTTGGAGTGTCTCCAGAGGGTCATGAAGATGATCAGAGGACTGGAGCACTTCTTGTAAGGAAACAGGCTGAGAGACTAGACATTAAGATGGCAAAGATATAGATTCTAATGAGTTTCATATTGTAAGAAAACCTGTGATGGGATGGCTGTCTGATGGTGGGAAAGCACCAAAAAATGCTTTGCCAAACTTGCTTGCCTTTGTTCAAACAGCACTGTCCATCAAGCCCACCTAGAAAAAGACTGTCATAAATGTGACTGTGATCATACTGGCGTCTGCTGTGTTAAAATTAAATGTGCTCAAGGATATAAATGATACATATATATATACAAGAATTCACTACATATCCTGAGCAATAAAGTTTTGGATTTGAATGGCTGAGCAGCTGCAGATTGGATGTAGATGGTGTAGGCTACAGTTTAAATGGAAATACAGCTCTATTCTGAATACTTCAGAAACTGGATAGGGACACTGAGATACTTTACTATCTAAATGTTTATAAACTTAGTGTAAAAAATGCTAAGAATTGTAATGCAAAAGCCTACTTATTTCCTAGATTCAGCTTTCAGATTCACTAGACATTACTGGTATTAAAAATATGAGAAATACCATACTGAATTGTAGTAGGATTGCAGTGCTCTGGTATCTTGTGTCAAACTGCACAAGTTTGGGGAAGTTCATAAGAAACTTGCAGCAGCTGAATGTATGGCATAATAACCCTATGATCAGATTCCCATTCAAAGATTAACTCAGGGCTGGAAGCAAGAGATTTGCTTCCTTCCATGTCTGTTCTGTAATTGTAATGAATTATGGTTTTTATAGACAAAATTATTACCAGTCCTTTTCTAAATCCTCTTTACTTCCAGCCTAAAACTACCTCCTGCAGCAAAGGGTTAAGATAAGATAATTACAGTATGAAATGGAACTTATTCCCACTTCGCAATTTTCAGTTTATCATGTTTAAACTTCATTTAATGCCCTCATATATGTTTGCTATGAAAAAAGGGGAAGATAATTCCTTGTCTGACCTTTTCCAGATTATACAATATGTATAAATTTTTTCTCATTACCTAATTTATTTATTTCCATTCCATAGTAAATAACTCTGTGGTTTTCACTACTTTAGTTTGATATTCCAGGTTATTGGATCTTTTTCAGCACTTCTCAGGTCCTTCAGCTGTGCTACAATATCCTCTTTAATATGAGATGAAGAACAACATACTCCATTCAAAATAAGGTCACTTATTATGTAGAAAAGTAATGATTTTCTCATTCTTTTCTTTCATTTGAATCTTCATTTTATTTGGTGATTTTTTTTCTGAGTGTGAAATTGAAAGTAAAACAGGGGTCTGTACTGAATTCCTGTGTCTATTTAGTATTTAACTAGCTCGATTTTATTACTGTATTATGCACTACTTTCCATTTAACAACAATTGGTTATATCCAGCCTTTTCTGAAATGCTAAAACAGCTTATTTGAATTTTTCTTATTTCTTTCAATCATCTCTAGGTTTGACTAACCTGTCTATTTTGTGTCACCTATGAATCATTCTGTGTTCTTACTAAATAATTCTAAATGAAAGGTTTTCATAATACTTAATGTAAAGTGCAAGTACTAAATGTTACATTTGGTTAGATAATCACTACATTAAAGTTTGATTCATCCCTTGTGTAATTTCAGTGACACAGTTAAGATTTTACCTAGGAAGCTCCTAGCCCTGCTGCAATGCTACATTGTGTTGGTGCAGAAAAAGTATTAGTAACTGACATGGATCCTGATTCAGGATGCCATTTGATATAAAACCAGATACTAGTAACTGACTCTGATCCCAGTGAAAGGTGCCATTTGAAGTTAATGGTTTCTGAATATTTTCAAATATTATGTTGAACAATCACAAAAGGATTCAGAACTGCTCTGAATCCCTCATCCCATGCATTCCTTCCCTGTCCCTCCCTAATCCAGATTGCCATGTTCTTAAAATGAAAAAATGGTGCTGCTGGGACAGAGAGTTACACTATATATATTAGAAACAAAAGACAACCAACAATTTTCTTACACTTTGTAGATTGCAGACAAAAGTAATTTAAGAATTTTAATACATATTTGAGAGCAAAAGAACAGAACTCCAGCCTTCTACTGAAATCATTGACAGGATTACTCCAACATGTTTTACATTGGGTAGAAACTGTTCAAGTGCCTGTGTGTTAATTTTTTTGTACTAGTGTACTGTTCCTGAAAGAGACGGTGCAAGTACAGTGGAATTAATGTCTTATAAAAGATCAGATTTTAATCTTGGGATTGGAAAGCACTTGGAGATTATTTATTGCAAATCAGCATCATAAAACTGCATCACTTCACATGGTAATCACATTATTCAATGTAATTGTGAGCAACAAGTGACTGCTTGCTAATGTGCTTAGGATGCAAATTGGAAGCCTTTATTATTCGGGTAGAACAGCTTTATTAATAAAGACTTAACATTAAATAACTTTCAGCCTCCAAAATGGTCACATGCCAGAATTGAGACACTCAGACTTGCTCAGAAGAGACTTTTGCCTACCCTGAAGACTTTTTGAATCCCATGGCAGTTGATTAATTGCGACTTAGGGGATTTGAAGATTCCAAGTCTGGAAATGCTTACAATCAGGTACAAAATCTTCTTGACATGTCAGTTACAATACAAAGATAGTCCTGAACTTCATCCCAAAGCCAGCACATATCCTTAGTTTATCAAAACTTCTGGATGCCAGGTTTCAACACAGACATAAGAATGCAACTACAGCATGTGTGCTTTGCAAAGAACGTTTTCTTTTCAGGGTGCATCCCCAACTTTTCTACTGTTTCTATTATTTCTCTGGTTCAAACAGAGAAATGGCAGTTTCTCCCTTACCTGCAGACTGGTTCCAGCTCTTTATTTGAAGATGCCCAAAGAGAGAGCTACAAGTGGTATTTCTTCTGCCTCTGTGACTTTCAGGGAGCAGATGCAGCTGGTGTTGGCACATCCTGACCTCCTCCAGTCTGTGCTTTCTCAGGTGTCCTGTGTACACCAAGGCCAAGAGCACAAGGACATAATAGGAACTACCTCTGCTGGAAATCCTCCTCATGTCCAAGTGCCACTTCTAGGACTGTTCTGATCCTAGACAGAGCAGGGATAGCAAAGACAGAGAATGAGGCCTCTTCTAACAGCTGAGGATCCAAGTACCTTGTCTCACTCAAGGCAACAGAACTTCAGCTGTCTGTTGATCTTTTTGAAAAGAACTATAAATTCTTTTATACCCCTGAAGAGGTATCACTCTGGTTTATGCAACTAACCTCTCTACAACATCCAAAATACCTGACACCAAATGCTGCTAACTGAATCAAGCAGATCACTGCTCTTTCTCTCAATCAACCCCCTGTTCCAAAGATAAGCTGTTGCATTCTTATGCTCCTAGACTCTAAACCCCCAGAGTCTGAACAAACAAGCAAGGGAACAAACAGTTTAATAAGTGGTCTGTACAATGCATAGGTTGTGGGGAGTGGGCTGGATTTCTTTTGGCAATGATTGCCAATAACACTTAAATCTAGATTACATTTATATTATGAAATACTAAGAAATAAGGTTTCTTCTTAGAGAAGCTGCAATAAGAATCATAACAAATCTGAATTTCTAACAGCAGGCATCTAAACCAACACAGGCTCCCTCAATAAGCAGAGATCTATTTGTCTAGTCCTGAAGGAGGACTTGTTAATTTTATTTATATCCCCTGCTAATCTATAAACTATACAGAGATTCCCCCAATTGTAATTCAGATGAGGAAACACCATCTTGGTATTCTGCACTTGTAACAGAACACACATTTCAGAATTTCTGGGGAACTTATAGAGAAGACCTGAAATATTAACAAAATTATATCTATCACTTCGAATAGCTGCAGCTTCTGTAAAAAGCTTTTAATGTATTATTGCAAAAATATTTAGCTACATTGGAAAAGAGGAGGATCTAAATGTTAGGTCTCTTAAGAACTTAAAGGTAGGTGATAGAGGGTCATGTTGAAGCATCAGATAAAAGCAGTCTGAACACAGAACCAAAAACATCACTGAGTACCTCCACAATATCTTCATTTATAATTCAGTAAATAGAATAGAGTAGGTAATGCTGAGAAGGTCAAAATGAGAGACACTGTCAACAGAATAAAGTTAAGAATTTCATAAAATGAGTTGATCTAAATTAATAGTGTAATAGAAATTGGATCAAATTCAATAGTAACAACTGCAAGGTGTGTGAATTGAGGACTGTTAAATCTCCAACTATGAGCTAAACAAGGTTAGATGAAAATTACCAAGGAGGAAAAAAAATCATAGGGATTCTGTCACAGCAAACTCAGCATGATAATGTTTGACATTTCTTCTCGTATCTTCATCTGAAATACCTGTTTCATTACATGTCACACATTTAAGAGCATAAAATATAATGAAATCAAGAAACCCATCAACTGTTTTTTGTTAGAGAATGCTAGAGAGCAGATGTACTAAACATTCAGAACACACTGAGCTGGGTCTATCAGTCAAGAAAAAGGGCAAGGAAAGGACATGTTTTAGCTGGAGCTTTATAAACACTTGTGGCTTCCAGTAAAATTCCCCCAAGTTGTTTTCTGCAGTATATTTCAAATACAATCAGAGGTGGGTCTGACCTCCACAGGCTTATGATGCTTCCACTTGGCAGATGATTGGTTCATCATTCTCAGTCTCTTGAGCACAAGGGGATGACTTTACTGTTGCACAGAAAGGTTTTTAATCAAGATGTGCCATCATCCATCTTAATCTTTAATGTGCTGGATCTGTCTTGACTTATGAAGAACCCTAATGACAAAAAAAAAAAAAAAAAAAAAAAATTAGTGGTTTCTTCAAAATAGAATAGAGGACGCTTCCTTTTTAATAAGGTTGTCTATCAAAAGAAATCCACCTTCATGTATGATGGGAAATGTTCAAAGAATCTGTGATTTCTTTGCTAGTACCAGCTTTCAAACACATACCAGAAAGGCTTTATGCTTCTCTTCCAGTAACAGTGATCACATTGACTGCCAGAGTTGCTTTAAGTACTGCAGTTATTGGCCATACAGACCTTTTCACTCCTCTACTTATTATGGGAAGGAAGAACAGGGATGGAAGGAGGGAGGGATGAAGTAGTAACATTCTAAAAAATAATCAGAGATGTCAAATTGATACATATGATCAACCAAAGAGTAGAGATTTCCACTGGCAAGATCTTAGTCCAGCTTGAGAAAAGTAAGTGACAAAATTTGTCAGTTCAGAATTCATTTTCAAATAATGTAATATTTTGCATAAGTTGCTGAAGTCTGCTCAGACTGGATGAACAAGTTCAGGTTCCCCTGAGCATTTTTAAACAGCCAGCACATGAATGCTCTTAGGCTCCTATGACACACACAGCTAGGAAGCTCTTTCCCTCCTTCTGAAAATATTCATCATTAACTTAAAGCAATATTTGCAGCCATCTTGGGGTGTGAGATTTGTCTGAACAAGAGCTGGAGAACTTGTGGACTGCCAGAGTGGCTGAAGCCGTCTGCATCTATGGCTCCCACCAGCAGCACAGCCTGAGCACAGCAAGGGAGGCGTTTTTGAATCAGAGTCCATGAAGCCACGAGCCACCACTGGAGGCTGCTGAAGACAGAAATGCTTTAAGAGTTTCTTTATGTAGTAGTGAAAATGAACCTGTAAAGAACATCCTTATAGGTATGCCTCTGCAGAATTCATGTCTTATTGATGGTATAAAATATACTTTTTGCGTTGTCTTTAGGAGCTAGTTTCCCAAATACTTCACAGTAAGATAAATCTATTATTCTTGAAGCCAGCAGCCTTTTAGAGCTGTGTTATCTAGACAGAACCAGCTACAAGCTATGGTACAGAACTGAAAGGACACTCTCTCTCAGTCTATTCCAGTTATTTTCAATCTGCAATCTTCATTTCCCTGGAAATCCAGTGACCGCTTTTGGGAAGTCCACAAAAGATGGAAAAGAAAGCCCTATTTTCAGGCAGCCTATATGAGCCCAGAGTCTCCAGAGAAGTAAGTTCCTCAGCCTCTCTGGTCAGCACTCTTCCAGTGTCTGAACACTCCTTTTATGAAGATTCCTTTTTCCTTACACCTAATGAAAAGTGCAGTTTCTTTGCCTTGCCTCTTGTGCCCATCACTGTGCACCTGCAAGAATGTGACTCCACCTCCAGTGCAACAACCCAACAGGAAGCTGTACAAAGAAATAAGATTTCCTTTCCATCTCAGTTTATTAGTAAGGGAAAATAGAGTTTATTCAAAGAGGTATCAAATCCTTGAATGAAGTTTAAAGAGGTGCTCACTGTTACTCATTTGTTATGTCCTTATTCATAACACTGATGTGCACACTGTACCAACAAAGTCAATCCTGCTGCATATTGGTCCCTGCTGCCCCAGATCCAGGGAGTGTATTGCTTCAGCTCTGGTATATTTTGTGAAAGTATTCTGCCACCTAAAGGAGACATTCCAGACAATACCTCTTTGAAATACTTGGTTTGCCATGATGAAGTGAGACTATTTGTGGTTATGCCAATCTTAATCTTATGATTAAAAGATTCAGTTTTCACACTCTGAAACTACTTCTCCCCCAAACACCCAATCTTTTACTGAAAGTATTTTATTTCAGTAGGCTTCATGGCCTCAGCCTGTCAGTACCTCATTTCCTCATTTTTAAAATGTAAATGCCCTAGAATTAAAAGAGTATTTGAGATTTTTGTCTGACACCTATGTCTTCAGAAATTACTGGTATTTTTTCAAGGCCTTGGGCTTCTACTGAAAATGAATTCCTCTCAAAGCATTTAAAAGAAAATGTCCATGTCCTTTGGCATTCTGAAGGACTATGGCTTTACCCTTAATTTTAAAAATGTAGAATATCTGAGAGATTGGCTGAAGGAAAGAGAAAAGGCCAGCTTAAAAATACTCTGGATGCTGAGCCCGAACATGAAGGTAGATGTAGAGATGTACAAATATAGAAAACTCTTCAGTTCCTTGACATATGGAGTAGTTCATTAAACCAGCTAATTGATAACAGATCTATTATTCATGCCTCCCCTAATGAGCCAAATATGTTTTACATTAATTCTATTGCCAGAGCCCCTTATTCTCAGCTGAAATGAGTGACATCCAAATCAATGTTAGACAGAAATATTCTCAAAGTCTGAAGTTCAGACACAGCCCTAAGGTAAATGAGTTTTTACTCACCAGGTGGGTCCAAATTGTGTTACACTTGTAAAAGATGTGGGAGCAGGATGAGAAAGAGTGGTAATTCAAATAAAACAACATATTTATATTATCTGACAGTTTTCCATATTTTCTGAAAATTATACAAAAATAAGATTTCCAATTATTTTTCTGTATCTTCAGACTGGTTGAACTCAACAGTAATTCTTACCAGAATCCAAAGACAAAATAAACATATGATTGGGTACACTGTGTTACTATCATTGTAGCCCAATATTTATGAATATAATTTTCATATCTTATATTTTTCTCAAAATTATATACATTTACAAAATCTCAAACCTACATGATTAAAACATTCTCTACCTTTCATTCGATATGTAACATAAATTATAGTTCAGAAGAGAAACTGAATTTAATCATTTATTTTCCTTTTGAGAACACTGGAATAGCTATTTAGACTTTTGCACTTGAACATTAGGCAATTACTTACACTGAGATCCAATTTTCAGGCTTGCACAGAAATAGAATTTAAATCTTCCCTTATTTTTATGTGTATTTCAATAATCAGAGTTCTAAATAAATATGTGAAATTGCTAAGTAATTACAAAAATACTGAGCTGTGTGTATCTCATGTTCTCTTTTCCAGAATCAGCCATCAGTGGCCACATCATGCGATCCTGGGGGACCCTGCTTTTGTGGTTTCCAGGTTTTGTCTCTATTTTCTTCAGTAAGGCAAAATTAGTTCAATTACCCAAGATACTAGTAAGAATATCAGTTCATTCTTGCCCAAAATTAAAAAAAAAAACAACCCTGATTTTTCAGTATTCATAAGAACTGCAGGCACAGGTAGCAAATGCACTGTCAGGCTTCTCAGTTCTTTTGTCAGCAAAACACTTTGTTTATTTTTTTTTATTCTCTGGTAGATTTTTGCAGTGCAAACATGAAATTCAGTTTGTTTTTTTTAATGATCAAAGCAAAATATCTACATTGACATTCAACATTGCATTTTTTGAAAGCTTAGCAACACTTTCTATTAGCAAAACAATCCCATTTCATATAGACAAGGCTAAGTTTTCCTTAAAATTGTACCGAAGTTGCTCATGGTTACCTTCAATATTCTATGTTTTATGCATACTGGCTTATGCTTTCCCTTAAAATAAGGGAGACTCTTCTTTTTACCTATATCTCTGTTAATTTCAGTTTTGTGGTGCCATCCACTTAGCATGATGCAAGTGGCTTTTTTTTTTTTTTTTTTTTTTTTTTTTTTTTTTTTTTTTTT